>JZKD02S2334405.1:214734-228010 GCA_000966675.3 Picea glauca
AGATTAGGGGAGAATTATTATGATGTAAGACTGGTTCTTGAGGAGAATTGTTATGATGTAGATTGGATTCATGAAGAGACTCCTTTTGTAAACCTACCTGTTGAAGATTAATGCAAGTTTGGATTCATTGATTTTGTCTCTCTTAGAAGTTATCATATGTTGATCTAAAATATTCCATTTTGGCATTGGCAAGGGCCACCGATCTAGCCTGGTAAGCTTATTGTAAATTGATAGTGTAGATTTTTATTTCATGTATTTGTTATTTTGATTTCATGTTATTTTGTTTGATTTCACTATTCGAATTTGTTGCAAAGTGTGGTAATGCAGGAACAATTGGATCTCCATATTTCACCATACATGAGCTTTAATGGGGCATCCCACTTGTTAGTTTAGTTGTTTCAGGGGATAGAATCAAAGTTCATATTTTCCTTTCATGAGCCATCAATGGACAGGTCCATCACCTGAGCAAGATCTTTTGCTTGTTTATGAGTTTTGCTTTCCAGGTTTCGAGTTGTGTGAAGATTGTTGTTTTTAAGAGTGTGTTGGTTTCTAAATGGTTTTCTTATCTAATCTATACTAAAAATACATATGAACCTATCTGTTATTGACACATATAGTGCATCAAATCTACTAATTACAAATCTTGGTTGATAATTTATGTTTGGTAATTTGTTATGCAAATAGTTGCACCAACATTTTGGCACCGTTGTCGAGGAGTTGTAAACGGTAATAGGTAGTATTTGTATTAGATTTCTTTAATGGTTTTGGATTGGTTTTATGGATGACCTAAGGGAGGAGAGAAGACGGTAAGACGTGTGAGAAGAGCCCACGTATCCACTTTGGTGGGGTTGCTCCAAAGTTAGGTTGTCCTCTTCCTTTTGTGCAAAAGTGTGTTTCTCCTTATTTTATGCAAAAGTGTGTTTTTATTTTTGCAAATTTAGTTTTTTATTTTTGATGAGCTAACTTGCGCAAATAGATAACCTATTGACAACAGGGTCTCAGTAACGCATGGAGTTCAAGTTTGGTGTGTTTTATTTTTACAAATCCTTTTAATTTCTTAGTTTTAAAATTCAAATCTTTGATGATAAATCAATCTCCTTTTTCGATATGGTCTAACTATGCGTTTAAGCTTGGAACAACTCATTCAAAACCTTGCAAAATTCGAGATCTCCTCTTCTCACAAAGAGAAGATCTTGACAATAGTCGAGGGCTTAATTACTCCTCCAACAACAAATGATGAATCGACATATGAATAAGCCTGCATATTCAATGACGAACAATTATGCGAGCAAGAGATCGAGGAGGACAACGAGGAATTGCGACACGATCTGAGGAGTGAAAACTATGCCTATGAAAGAATTATCGAATGATGGTTTCAAGCAGGTACCAGGTTAGATCCATTCAATTTTTCTTTTTATTTTGTTAATTTACAATTTCAAACGTGAATTTTGCACGTTTACGTATATTTTCGATTGTCAATTGCGAAATTGAAAGAGAACATATTTTTATTTATGTTACGTGCATGGTTACACTGGAAGTTTGACTACACTTAACTAATCTCCAGTCTTTAATTAGCGTAATGTATATAGGACCCTATTTTCATGTTTTCTTAGTTTTGAATAAGTATGCTCTCCTCCGCACTTCATGCGATCGCAAGGATAAGAAAATAGGATAACTAAAATTGATTTCAGGAAAAATTTTAATTGTTGACGATTACATAAAAATTGTCTAATCTATTTCCGTCTACAATTGTTTCCATTTGTGAATAAATTTTCAATAAGTTTGCGAAGTAATTTTTTAAGTTCTTCTATTTTATTTTTATTTTTTCCAAAACATAAAACTTAATATATATATATATATATATATATATATATATATATGCTTTAAGTTAAATTAGGATTCTTTATAGGAATAAAAATTAAAATTAAAATTTAGCTTTGTAGTAGCTTTGTGTTTTATTTAATATAGGAATAAAATCATTTTTGATCTAGTGGTCTAATGCCGAGTGGTCGATCTAAACGCGCAAGTGATGTATTTCTTTCTTAAAACATTGTGAGTTTCAATTAATTGGAAAAATAAATACATATATACTAGAATATTATGAGTACCATAAGTCACAAGCCAATAATTGCTCCCGCTAGAGCTAAACTTCTCCAGGTCAATGGTCAATGACAAAGACATTCTTTTGGAGAAGAGGAGTTAGCATACCCACCAGACAAAAGACATGACTTTATGATTGAGGAGGGTGACAATCATGATTTAGAATTTTCCACAGAAAGAAAAGGCGATATGAATAGATTCTTTGACGTCCATTGTTGTGTACAAGGCGTGGAGAGATGAGCAATCTGTTTGTTGTTTTACACATTAAGGATCGACAACGTGCGGTAACAATGGTTCAAAGGGACTGTAAAGAAGACTGATCCAAAGGGTCAGGCACAAAATGTGGCAAAAGTAGTCACGTCTAGTCTCATCTCATGATGAAGTTAAGAAGTGTCCAAGGAAGTCGATTTTGATGGTATTTGGATGGCCCCAACTAGGAGCAGGTAAGAGGAAGAGTATGCATATATGATTTTTGGGAGCCGATACTGACTTTTATGTGACAACCATGCACGCATTACTACTTCCAACGACTTACAGGTCACACGTATTAATGATAAACATAATTGAACAAACTGGGGCAGTAAGAAGAGTCTTGAAAAGAAATATACGTCAGTCTTGATCCATCCAAATCATCCTTGTGACAATCACTGAAAACGCAGATCAGGTCTGCAGATATTGAAAAAACTCTTCTGACTCCAAACAAAGCCATGATGCTTACCATGAAAGCTCATCATCATATCTTGAGAATGAGAAATAGAAAGGGCATTATCCACCATATGTTCCATGATATAGGTCAGCAAAACGAAAGAGAGATCTAGATCTTTCCAGAAGGAATAAGGAACTTTTGCGTCCTCCACAAAAACATCATCTCACCAAAACCGGGTGGGATCAAAACCAATTTACTCATTATAGCTAAGATCTCATTATTGATATAACGATCCCATTATTTACGTCGGATGGTGTCGCCCAGATCTCTATGATCACAACTACTTGCATCAATGATCCTTCTTTAGACATTGGAAATGGTTTATGGAAATATATGCACATGAAAATTATAGTGCAGTTATTGGGAGCATTCACTCATGGCCAAAGTGATGATATAGGGTCATCAAAATATTTGTATCATCATCAGTCTACTTCTACTTCGGTAACCTTGCCATCAAAACCTCATGGAAAATTGCATCAATACCATCGACTCTTGGTACAGTTCCAGTCATTGCAGCTCCAAAAGGCCCATCAACAGAGTCTACATAATTTATCTGTTGTTGATGCTCCAAAACGTGATATAGCCAATGATCTTTTCAACCCCCTCAATATCGAAGATCCTACACCAAGTAGTACGGAGCATCCTCTCAAGAAAAATATAAATCATGGGCAACATTTCAATCCTCTGAAGCAATAAATCCGAAATAAAAAGGTAATGCAAGAGTCGGTGGCAGCTAAGAATAATCTAGCAGTGGGACTATAAGATCTATTCAAAACATCAGAATCCCTCACAGAAAAAGTTGCACAGCCTTAAATTGATGTAAAACATAATATTTTGATGGATAAATCAGTGCCCCCTGGGATTTGTAAAGATCGTCCAAGAGAACCCAAGAAGTAATTATGATTTACGAACACTTAAAATATGCTAGCAATCGTCCAAGTTGAAGATTTATCAAACTGTTTTCTTTAAGTAGATTTACTTGTATTTCCTTCTTCTTCCTTTTCCTTCTAACGTAATACAAATCCCACGTGGACCACCATATTTATGATGCTCACTTAACCATATTCCCTCTGTCCCAGTCAAGCCAGGGACAAGAATTTCGTTGATTTTAGGCTCATTCATTTGCATGTGAAGGAGGAAGATTCATTCCTCCTTCAACTTGAAAGTCAGTATAGATATCACCTAATGGGTCAAATCACTTAAACATCGTTGACAAGGGATGTTGGATAAAATAAGTTTGAAATGGTTCTCAGGTTACAAGCAATTTTTTGAAAAGTGTTCTTGATTCACTGCATATGAAATATTGGAATGAACGTTAACTTTTCTCCATGCAGATTCCAAGGAGGATTTATCAGACACTGGCCTTATGTATGAGACCAAAGATCATGTTGGTATCTAGGCTACCCTCTAGACACAACAATTCCATTCCATGGTGACAAAGAAGATGGTACACCTCTTGGTGGAAGATCCTTGCCACCACCCTTCCCTGGTCCACTGACTCTGCAAACTACTCTTGCTCATTATGTAGATTTTTTGAATCCTCCTCGAAAGGTTGCCTTGGTTGCATTGGATAGTTATGCATCTAATCCAACTAAAGCAGAGAGGTTGAAGTTTCTTTCATCATGAGTTAGAAAGGATGAGTACTCCCAATGGATTACTGTGAGTCAAAGAATCCTTTTATAAGTAATGACAGAATTTCCATCTGCAAATCCACCTCTTAGTGTCTTCTTTGCAGTAATTTCCCCACGTTTGCAACCTCGATATTATTCTATTTCCTCTTCTCCAAGGTTTGCACCTAATAGATTCCCATTTTATCCACTGCTTGTTGTAGCTCTCACCGGTAAGAAAAATATGAAGATACTTTCCAACAAAACCAAGGCAACAGACAATCGATCAACTTTGATTGAGATGTCTTTCAGACAAACTTTCAACTGCCTTCTACTCATGGATGGGTGTCTTGATACATTGGCGAAAAAAATCACCTGCAAACACGATCTTGGATTTAGAGGATCCCATACGATGAAGTGAAATATAAATGCATGCACTGATTTATTTCCCATTCATTACCTAATTAAGATCTAGATATATCATTTATGGTTTTGATGCATAGATTATTATTCTCATGTGAATGAAGGATTTTTCTACAGTATTTCTTCATGTAGGGAATGGTTCTAACACTTCTCTTAGTTTCCAGGTGATCATTGTCAAGAAGGAGAATATGGTAGGTTTCTCATGCTAGCAGATGTTGTTTTGTCCCCCCCTACCCTCTCAATATGTAGAAAAATGACTATCAATTTGTAGAACCAGACTCATTTTCTCATTGGCAACTATTTCTGAACCCTACTTTTCTCATTTACTTTCTCACACCTAGATTGAAAATTGTTTTCATATGGAGAGAATGGAGGCTTATATATGGTGATTGAAACATGTAACTTCGATTTTGCATTCTTTAGTGATTTGCCCATTGCCATTTGAAAACAAATAAAGAAATGCATAAATTTACTTGCTTGATTTTATTTTGCATACTACTACCACTATAAGCATTGGCACCATACCCAGTGCTTGAATAAAAAATATCTAGGGGTTTCCATGCTATGCTAAAGATTCATCCAGACTAATGATTTGCATTTCAGAATTGTTTTTTTTATTTGATGAGTTTTAGATACTTAATATATATATATATATATAACAACAAAGAAAAACAAAAATATTCTAGTTTATTTTTGTAGGAATAAATACACTTATGAAACCTCCAAAACCATAAATATTATAAAACCACAAAAAGAAAGAAAAACATTATAAAAATCAAAATTAGAAAAATCAGAACATCACAAAATACATAAAAATTATAAAACTGCCAAATCGCAAATGGAATTTTCAACAAATTCCTGAAAACAATGCCAACACATGCTTCTACGCTTAAACACTAATTGTTTTCCTAAAGTCACTTAAAGCAACAATCAATGATGGAATAAGTGTGTAACGACAACAAGTATAAATGCATGTTACTTCTTTAATTTGCCGCATTCGTACTTCCTTCTCCATGATTATGTTTTCAAACTTCTCACAAGTTTTCGTGTAGGAATTGGTACTAAGATTTTTCAGGTTCACAGCCGATCGCATCTCATGATGAAGTGATTTTCAATAATTACAATTTTTTTCCGAAAAAAACATGCTTTCATGACTGCTTGAAGGAGCTGAGTCTTATCGCACATATCATGACGTTTGTTATTACACAATGACCATTCATACAACCATTCTGTGTCATGAATTCTTTCCCTGCATTTCTCCTTCCAAGCTTATTCGTCATCCATGTTGGAGTCCACTATTTCATTGCCTTATCCTTCATGAATTCACACAGGCCTATCTTTCTGAGTCACATGCATCTCTTTTTATTTTTCCTCTCTTTTTTCCTTATGAATAAAACCATCCATCTCCCTTTTCCATGACTACATTGCCTTGCTATAAACATTGTTGCTACTGAGATCTTTTCTGTAGTCCTACCAATCTTCTTATCAAAACTTGCGTTGACTGATGTGGGATTCCTTAAGGCCCACCTTTCAACAAGTCTTACCTCATCGAAATCAACACCTTATTTGGGATATAGACTAGAGTTCATTTGGAGTACCTAGAAGCTTGCATGCCTTAATGGCAAGTTGTCTCGCTGACAATCATGGGAATACATCAATGTCCCTTGATTGTCAAATCTTGCAAGTGGTTCGACATCAACTCATTCATTCACACTTCACAATATGTACTCGGGTACCTTAGCACTCATTGACATCAATGGTGAGTTTGCCTCGCATTGGTTAATGACATTCAACAATGGCCAGTAATCCAATGACTTCTCTTCATGCTCGACATCGACACATTCATTCGCATGACTAGAATTTCACCATCAGGTTTAACAATAGGTGAAGACTATACACTTTTCCATGACTCCTCAGCAGTTACAGTAGCAAGACTTCAGCTATATGAGAGTATTACAGTTCCACTTTCATACTTCCTCTTTTCCATTATTCAACAATAGTTCAAATTCCTCCACTTCACATTCTCTGATCTAGTAGGGACAATAGTCATAACTATAACAAGAGTCTCCTTTCACATGATCCTGCAACAATGACATCTTCCATGCTCCAATAGCCACATCAGCCATATTCCTATTGCATAGTTCATCAACATTTTCGGTAAGCGGAGGTATGTTGTTTTCTAATCTTTAATCATGCAATTCCTTACATGCTTGAGTGAATGAATTTGGAAAAATCCCTCACCATGCTCCCTTTCCTTTTCACTTCTATGAATCATGCCACATTGCATGAGAACATGCAACCAATTCAGTTGGGGGGGGGGGTGGGGGGACTATATTCATTATCATCACTCCATTTTTTTTCACTACCATCATTCTATTTTTCGTCTCACTTACCATTTACGAACATTTTTTTCTTCCAACGATACTCGGTTGCACTTTTCTTCATAAGCATTTATATACATATTGGCATGATTCATAAATATGCAAAAGGGGTTTCTTGTACTCAGTGATGTTTTCTTATTCTAGTAAGTAAATGGGTAAATTATTAACATAACAACAAGAGAACAAATAACAAAATGAATGTTGTTTACACAAGAACCAACATTTTATTATCATAACAACAAGAGAACAAATAAACAAAATGAATGTTTCTTACAGAAGAACCAACATTCTCTATATTCATGGTTGTCACACAAGAACCAACCATAAGAAAATTTTTGTTGTTACAAATGTAAATCCCATCCTGGAAATATTCATTATCATCACTCAAAGTCAAAATTCAGATGCCAAAGTTTCTTGAGAAGATCCATGCACAGTTGCATCAGGACATGCAACAAGTTCAGTTGGGGGGTATGTTGGGACTCAGAAATGTTGTATTTCCATCCACCTTTCCCTTCATCATTCTTCACATTTCATCGCCCCATTAACCTTTCATGATACAATTTTCATAATTAAATATGGGTTAAATCTTATTATTTTCCAAATCATTTATTTTAGTATTAAAAGAGAATTTGTGATAAAATATTAGAAAATTGGCATGTTTTTATATATCTTGAAAATGTGTGAGCTTTATCATGTGCAGGAATATGTGAAGGATTAATTCAAAAGACTTATCGAATACTTCCTCCACCATTTCAATATGTGAGGAAATAATTCAATCCTAATCCAAGGATAAGATCATGAAGATTTGGTTGTCATATCTTATCCAAGATATATGAGAGATATGTGTGAGGATTTGAAGGGATTATATTTTGTAATAATGGGAAATTAGTTGAGAGAAAAGTGGATCTGTACTTATGAGATGTTTATCTCGTTTTCAAAGCTCTCATGTATAAAAGAGAGTTCCCTCTCTTCATGAGAGGAAGATAATTATTATTATGTAGATTAGGGGAGAATTATTATGATGTAAGACTGGTTCTTGAGGAGAATTGTTATGATGTAGATTGGATTCATGAAGAGACTCCTTTTGTAAACCTACCTGTTGAAGATTAATGCAGTTTTGGATTCAATGATTTTGTCTCTCTTAGAAGTTATCATTTTTTGATCTAAAATCTTCCATGTTGGCATCGTCAAGGGCCATCAATCCATCTTGGTAAGCTTATTGTAAATTGATAGTGTAAATTTTCATTTCATGTATTTGTTATTTTGATTTCATGTTATTTTATTTGATTTCACTATTTGAATTTGTTGCAAAGTGTGGTAATGAAGGAATAGTTGGATCTCCATATTTCACCATACATGAGCTTTAATGAGGCATCTCACTTGTTAGTTTAGTTGTTTCAGGGGATAGAATCAAAGTTCATATTTTCCTTTCATGAGCCATCAATGGATAGGTCCATCACCTGAGCAAGATATTTTGCTTGTTTATGAGTTTTGCTTTCCAGGTTTCGAGTTGTGTGAAGATTGTTGTTTTTAAGAGTGTGTTGGTTTCTATATGGTTTTCTTATCTAGTCTATACTAAAGAAACATATGAACCTATCTGTTATCGGTGCATATAGTGAATCAACTCTACTGATTACGAATCCCAGTTGATAATTTATGTTTGGTAATATATTATGAAAATAGTTGCACCAACAGTATCATAGGGGGAAAATACAATAAATGGATTGTCATTTTTCAAGAATTCGATCTTGATTTCGCTTCTGCAAAATCCAAAAAATCACTAGTTTTTGCAGAGTTAATATTTGACTTCCCTCAATTAGATGAGGATGTTATTCATGTTCATTCATTTGTGGATGAACACATTTTCCTTGTCTTATCATCATACCCCTGTTATGGAAACATTGTTCTCTATCTTCAAACGTGGAAGTTCCCTCAGCATCTCTCGTGAGATGATTGACAACATATATGATACCAAGCTAAGAACTATCTTATCGTTGATGACACTTTGTATTGTCAAAGAGTGGACAATATCTGGCATCATTGTTTAACTCACAAAGAATTCGAGTCTTTTCTGAACGATTTCCATAGTGGGGCTTGTGGTGGTCATCTACTGGGCTTGTGAAAACCTAGAAAATTTTGTGAGCCAGATATTTTTGGCCCTCTATCTTTAAAGATTGTGTCGAAGCAGTTAAGAAGTGTCATCCCTACCAGGTGTTCACTTAGAAAATGCACTCGCATCCAACCACTCTCCATCCAATCATTATTGTCGGTCTCTTCACCAAGTGGGGGGTGGACTTATCGGATAGAAACCCACCTTCAATTGGGGGGAATAAACACATTATCATGGCCATAGACTACTTTAATAAGTGGGCCGAGGCCATGCATATAGTTAAATCCGACGGGAATACTGTCGCCTTCTTCATATTCAATCAAATTATAGCCAGGTTCAGAATCCCAAGTGAGATTGTCACTGATCATGGTAGTCACTTTCAGAATGAAATGATGAAAGAACTAGCATCTAAACTAGAGTTTAAGCATGGTTATTCTTCCCCTTACTACTCCCAGGAAAATGGACAAGTAGAGGCCGTGAACAAGTCTTCGAAGACCATTTTGCAGAAAACTGTCAGCCAAAGAAAATCTGATTGGAATATCATGCTATATCCTGCACTTTGGGCATACTGAACCTCGGTTAAGAATTCCACCAGTTTTTTTCTTTTCCATCTAGTAAACAATGTAGAGTCGATCTTACCTATTGAATGTAAAATACCTTATCTTAGATTGGCAGTTGCACTTCTACCCGACACCTTCGATCTCAAACAATGCCTCGTGCACCTAGAGATTATAGATGAGAAGTGTCAAGATGCCTCTATGACTATCGAAGCGAATAAAATATGTGTCAAGGTCAAATATGATAATTTTGTCTGTCATCGATTGTACACTGAGGGTGACTTGGTCCTTCTATATGATCAAGCCAAATAACCACTAGCGGTAGGCAAGTTCAAACACATGTGGCACAGTCCCTATATCATGCGACATGTCTTAGAAAAATGAGCCTACAAATAAAAATATTATGAAGGGAACATGTTGGATGAGCTGAGGAATCGGATCTATTTGAAAATATATTATGCTTGAGACTCAATATTGGGCGTAACTCTTTGTATACTAATGTAATTTAGTGTATATATATTTTCCCTTTGTCTTTATCTTCATCTTTCTTATCGAGTTTTCCCTTGGTTGGCAGATGCCAACAGAGTCTTCGGACTACTTAGGATTTGTAGATGGGGTCAGTCATCATACATGGAACTTGGCTTCCGCCTCTTGGGTTGTTTACTCACCCGAGGGTTTATTGGTGTCTTCAAGTGGTGTATGCCTAGGGCTATCCATGAATAATGTGGTTTAATATAACGTTGTTATATAACTTTTGCACGATTCCATTTCACATGGTATTCTCTCTTTGGAGGTTCACCTCGACTCTATTGGGCCCCAACAACTCCCCCGTAATTTTTTACAAAATTTAAAGGGCCCCCATTAGAATCTTGATAATTATAATGAGCTACAGAATCAACCTTTAGAAATAGTTCCATACCTTGTCTTTCTTTGAGACAAACTTAATACATTCACTATAGTATGAGACATTCATTAGGAGAGTATATGTCAAAATTTATAAACGAGCATAGAAATCTCAATTTAAACAAAAACGTTAATTTTTATCTACTGTTTACTTTCGTTTAAATTATGATTATGTGTTAATTCATTTTCTCATTAACAAGTTTGACTATTTTGAATAATGGGTTCAATACTTCATCAAATAATATCTTGGTTGGTTTCTCATTTTCACAAAATCATTTGGTGGGATTAATTAATCAATTTTTTTTTTTCATTTTGCATCTCATTTAAAAAAATAAAAATAAATTATCTATCATTTGTTTGATTTTGTGGAAACCCAAAATTAATATTTTTCTCCTCTCCATCAACTTGAAGCTTCTAGAATTTTAAGATCATACTTGAAATAAAAATATAACCAATATTTGTTTACAACTTATAGTTAGCTTTTAGTTTAAATTCATTTTAATTTTATTGTTCTAGATTTTGTTTTATTCACAATTTTTAGGTTATTAATTTAGGTTGTTTTTTTATTCAGAGGTTTCAATTATCAGTTATTTGGTATGGATCTAATCATTGCTTGATTTTATTATCTAAATACGTTCAAGATGATTGATCCAAAAATAATATTGGATTGCTACAAATAAATTTATGAGCAACAAAAGATAAAATTTGGAAATGCGTCAAGAACAGATAGACTCTTTTGCAGGACTGATTGCAGCCAAGCCGTGCAGAATAAGAAGAAACGGTTAAAAGCACATCTCCAAAATGGACCCATTTAGCTTACTCGCAAGAAGTTTCCCAAACAAATGCACAATTTGAGAGATATTTGTATCTCTATACTAGGAAAATTTCAAGTGGCGTAAATTATTAGTGACACCGAGACTGTTCATTCATTGTATAAGTATATGAGAAAGTTTAGATCCAAAGGATCCAAGAAATGGAGAGGAGGATTTTTATGATTTCTCTTTTGTATATTATTTATTTTGTAAACCTTTTTTCTTTTCAAATGGAGTAACGAATGGTTGGAATCTTTGAGAGAATGCACAAGTATTTTCAAAGAAGAATATGGAATTCTAGGTTGCTTAATAACTTTTGTCTTGTGCGTAAAATGGTTTTATTTTCATTATAATATCTTCATATTCTTTGAATAATTGATTATGCATTGATTAAAATTAGCTTTAGTCTGTTTTATCAATACATGGTTAATTGCTATCATTTATTTATTAATTTTTTCAATCTTTAAGAGTCTATTATCCCAAAAGTTCTTCTTGGACCATATGATGAACATATTTTTCTTGAAACTATATGAAAAAACAATTTACTCTTTGTCTTTAATCCTTTGTAGACTTTGCGGTGTTTTTTTTATTGTCTTTTCATGTAATTTCTTGGTGTGAAATGTTATCTGTGTCGAATTAGCTTTAGTCAATTCTGCACATAATATTTTATAACATGTTTTTATTTATGTTGTTCATTATCTTTTGGTTTAGCTTATATCTATGACTGATCATCTATTCAAGTATTTTGAGTTTACATCTTATGCTAGATAGCTGGTAACACCATTCTTGAGAATTGAAATTTCTTTCATTTTCAGTTATTGGATATTTCAAGGTCAAAAGATATATAATTATTTGTCTTTCTCTCATTAAAAACTCCCTCCATAATATGAAACACTTCCTTGAATTTCTTCAATAAGTATTGTGATTGTTTTTGTCATAGGTTTACACTTGACACAGGTTAAGAGGAGTTCATATAAATATAGAGAGATGAATTTAGCTTAGTACTACTCATTAGTGAGAGGTTACTATGTGAATTGCTTTCTTTTATTTAGATTTGCTTATATACGAATGAGATGATGATTGCATTAATTAGCTTTGATTGTTTATGTGTCATTGTTTCTATTGTATTTGGTCAGTATTTATTAGTTTAAAATATTTAAAAGAACAAAAAGATTTTTGTTCTTACTTTATCTTATTTTGAAACATTATTATGAACATTCATTTTCGCAAGATTTCAGGTAAACCTTGTAAACTGTATATAGATTGTTTATAATCATTTGTATATTCACGTTTATTTTTAATAAACATTAGTAAGTAATATATCATTTGTTAGAATCATAGCTTTAGATTAGTTTATTTCTTTTACTGTTTTTAAAATTTTGGTTGGCTAACAGAGTCATAAAACCCGTCGGGTTAGATCATACCAAACAAATTGGGTCAATTAGAGAACTTTGGTCTGGATCTAACCTTCAAGTTGACGGTGTGTCATTTACGTATGTCAACAAATGGCACTATAAGGAGGGTCAAAGTAATTTTTGCTAAGCCCTAATATTGGCTCATTGCCCCTTAATTAGGGCATATTATATTAGTAATGTTATTTTATTTATGTCGGCTTTAGGCCATTAGTTGTAATTATACCTCCTAGTCTCCTATATATACCAAGGAAACATTTTCATT
>JZKD02S2334405.1:242601-254029 GCA_000966675.3 Picea glauca
GTTGTAATTATACCTCTTAGTCTCCTATATATACCAAGGAGACATTTTCATTTTGAATCATCTTATACTTGAACATTTAAGTGGGGTAAAAGGAGGTTGCCCCCTCGAAGAGGCTCATTATATGAAATTATCGCTTTTTCAAGGCATTGAGTACTTTTCTAGAGGTTTTTCTATGCTATATTGATGTTTGGTTCTTAACAATTTTATTGATTAAATGTTTACCCCTCAGCCTGTCATAATTCCATATTTATAAAGTCTTCTTCTCTATCATCTTGAAATGAACTATAAGGCAGGCCATATTGACAAGTTGGTCGTACAAGAGTCTTTGTTTTGAATGTATTTAATTCCCCATGGCTCGCCAAATCACTTTGTTGGAACATGCTTTCCACTTCTCATTACTTGATATTCCCAATGAGACACTCTCTCACTTGTCCAAACTAACCTTTGATGGTGGGGAGGATGTATCTGCAAAAGACCATCTTAACAAGTTTTAGTTTAAATGCATCAAGCATAATATTTATGATTTAAAGGTTTTATGCAGATTGCTCACTTTTACTTCTATGGGTTGGATTAAACATTGGTTTGAGTCTTTTCTAGCATATCAATTTTTTTATTGGTTTCAATTTGTAGAGGAATTTTTAGATTCTTTTGAAAACTATGATTACAACCAATTATGTGAAGAATTTCAGACTTTACTAATCAATGACAATTCATCTCTAGAAGGATTTTCAACAAGAATCCATCATTTTCTCTGTAAATTTGATCTTGATGACATGTAATTAGTACTAAATCTCCTCTATGATGCTTCCATCCCTTTCATCCAGTCATATTCAATCGTGAATGATGAATCAGTCAGAAATCCTATCACTCAATTGCGAGAAGAATTTTGTTTGCAGGATGAGAGGAATCCATTAGAAAATTTTGAACAAGCAAGGGATGTAGAATCTATTGAAAATGTTCTTACTCACAATCAAATTGGTTTTTCCTCTAAAGCATTGTATATTCAGTCCTTGACTATCATGTAAGAATATTTGATGTTGGGTCAAGGTGAATGTCTATATTCTTGTAACTCTTGCTCTAATCAGTACTTAAATTCAGTTATTGAAGAACACTTAGGTGATGAAAATGATCTTAAGCATTCTAACATTCCTATGAAAATGATTAGATATGTAAATCTTCAATTTGAAGAAGAAACCTTAAACCTTCATCCACAAATCATGCCTTATCCACAGGAAAAATTAGATGTTTTTCATGAAAGTTTTGAATTATCTATCATACAAGAGACAAATTTAGATGACCATATTATGTTAAAGAATTTATCACCAAAACAAAGTGAAAATTTCCAGGAAAGTAAAGAGGAATGTCTTGAGAATACCATTTATAAATATCATAGTTCAAGAGATTGCTTTCATGTGCTCATTTTTTATTCCTTTTATTCTTTATATCCTGATATCTTCTTATATTCTAATGGACTTGATACCTTACCACAATATCTTACTCTTTTCTATCACAATCAAATCTTTTCTATATGCCAAAATTTGGTGAAATTAATTCCAAACATGACATTTATGAAGTTGGATTGGTTGCTCTTTCACTTTCATCACTCACATGGAAAAATGACACGTTGCAAGATGATTTTACACGATTTTTTGTTGAAAAATACATTTCACTCATTCTTATGGAGATCAAATATTCTACATTGCATATCCATTTTTTGATTAGTTCGAATTTTAATGTTTATGCTTCACATTTTGAAACAATCAATCTCATCAAAGGAAGCATTCAAAGGAATAATATACTTGATGTCATGAATCCTCTTATGATGTGTTCCCCATTGATATATCCATTTCATCAAAGTCATAGTTTGCATCCTAATTTTTATGACAGGATCTTAGAACAACTTGAAGATTCGTATCTAAAAAATATTCATAATAAATATAAAGTTGTGGTTGCTTTATTTCTACCTAAATATCTAGCAAGTAAGCATGACATGATTTTTTTAGATCCTCCATGTGAAGAAATTGATGAATACTTGGAGAATTGTCAGGAAGATGGGGCACTTCGGCCTTGGCTAATGGTTATGTGAGGTCCCCATAATATTGACAAGTTTTCCAACCTTACTTACACTTTTCCATGCCATTATGACCCATATCATGACAAGGTTGCATAATGGTTGGAGTATTCATACATCAAGAAGTTTCAAAAGAAGGGTAAGGTCGTGCTTTTTTTGTTTTTAAAGGAATATATAACAGGTAAGCATGACATATTTCTTTTGTATATGAAAATACTACATTCTCTTATTCTTATTTTCGACTTTCTATGCCTTGCAGGATTGGAGATGCTCTTGTGGTTGCACTTGAAATACGATTTTACTTAGCGTTTTGATCTATTTGGTAGTTAGTGTAGGTTTAGGAGTAGGTTTACTGTAGTTTTCTTTCTTAATGATTCGTTTTAAAATAATGTAGTTATGAACACAAGTGGATACACCAAGAGAACCATAATATGAATGTTGTCAGGGAAGTCCACTTTAATCCTTTTTTCTTTGTTTTTTCGTTGAATATTTCTTTTCAAAAATGTAGTATCATCATGAAAATTTTAAATCAAAAGTAAAGAGATAAGTAAATTTGAACTATCAATTCAGCCCTCACCCAAGGTGCCACGAGTAGGAATGCACTCATCTTAATAAGGACTTTTCTATTTTCTTTTAGTCTCTTTTATTTTTAATAATAATACTTTATCAAAGTAACATCTTATGCATCACTATCTTAAGAAAATAATTTGCTTGCACATGAGATTTTATATGATTTAGTTCTTCCTTTATTTTACAGTGGGATGCTAGTAGATCCCAAAGCTCATGTTTATCTTGAATTCCATTAATAAAATCTGATTTGGTTTGTTGTGTGTTTTTTTTTCTTTCTTTGATTACTTTGACTGAATTTTCTTCTTGTCTGTATTTTTGAACCATTATATTGTTAAGACAAGAGAAATCATCGGAATGAAGCATTCATTTAAAGACTTGTGATTTTCAAGCAATTTGAAATATTTCAAAAAGATCGTGATATTAAGATATGGCTCGGACAATTGATTTTTAAGTCAATTTTCACTTTCATTTTGTCCTCGAATTGTCTTTTCCAGAGTATTACACCAGAGATATGGTTTAAATATTTGATAATTACGATGATATTTAAACTCTTTAAGCCGTCCATATTCTTAAGGGATCACTTTTTAAGTGCTTCCCCATTCTCTCTATGATTTCTTAAAGGAAATCTAAAATCTCTAAACCGTGATAAAACTTCCAGTTTTGAAAGGAAATAAATAACATGATCAACTATTCACCTGTATTGCAATTAACCTTCAATATCACCCCGCTCTCTTTGTTATCAATAAATCTATAATTGTATTATATGCTCTCAAAGTGAATTTATTTCAGGGAGCTTAAATCATTTTTCAAGTCTTATTATTTTCTTCCTGAGATGAAATCTTACTAGATCAAAGATAACTTCTTCACTCGGTAAGTCGCCATTTATTGGGCCCCAACAACTCCCCCTAATTTTTTACAAAATTTATAGGGCCCCCATTAGAATCTTTATAATTATAATGAGTTACAGAATCAACCTTTTCAAATAGTTCCATACCTTGGATTTCTTTAAGACAAAATTAAGACATTCACTATAGTATGAGACATTCATTACGAGAGTATATGTCAAAATTTATAAACGAGCATAGAAATCTCAATTTAAACAAAAACGATAATTTTTATCAACTGTTTACTTTCGTTTAAATTATGATTATGTGTTAATTCTTTTGCTCATTAGCAAGTTTGACTATTTTGAATAATGGGTTCAATACTTCATCAAATAATATCTTGGTTGGTTTCTCATTTTCACAAAATCATTTGATGGGATTAATTAATTAATTTTTTTTTTTCATTTTGCATCTCATTTCAAAATAAAAATAAAAATAAAAAATGATTTATCTATCATTTGTTTGATTTTGTGGAAACCCAAAATTAAAAATTTTCTCCTCTCCATCAAATTGAAGCTTCTAGAATTTGAAGATCATACTTGAAATGAACATATAACCAATATTTGTTTACAACTTATAGTTAGCTTTTAGTTTAAATTCATTTTAATTTTATTGTTCTAGATTTTGTTTTATTCACAATTTTTAGGTTATTAATTTACGTTTCTTTTTGTTTCACAAGTTTCTATTATCAGTTATTTGGTACAAATCTCATCATGGCTTGATTTTATTATCTAAATATGTTCAATATGATTGACCCAAAAATAATATGGGATTGATGCAAATAAATTTATGAGCAACAAGAGATAAAATTTGGAAACGCGTCAAGAACAGAAAGACTATTTTGCGAGATTGATTGCATCCAAGCCGTGAGGAATATGAAGAAACAGTTGAAAACCCATCTCCAAAATGGACCCATTTAGCTTACACACACGAATTTTCCCACATAAATGCACAATTTGAGAGATATTTTGTCTCTTTTCGAGACTAATTTAAGGTGGCATAAATTATTAGTGACGCCCACATTGTTCGCTCATTGTATAAATGTATGAGAAAGTTCAAAACCAAAGGATCTAAGAAATGGAGAGGAGGATTTTTATCCTTTCTCTTTTGTATATTATTTCTTTTGTAAACTTTTTTTCTTTTCAAATGGAATAACGGATGGTTGAAATCTTTGGGAGAATGGACAAGTATTTTCAAAGAAGAATATGAAATTGCAAGTTTCTTAATGACTTTTGTCCTGTGAGTAAAATGGTTTTATTTTCATTATAATATCTTCATATTCTTTGAATAATTGAGTATGCAATGATTTAAATTAGCTTTAGTTAGTTTTATCAATACATGGTTAATTGCTATTATTTATATATTAATTTTTTCAATCTTTAAGAGTCTATTATCCCAAAATTTCTTCATGGACCATATAATGAACATATTTTGTTTGAAACTATATGAGAAAACAATTTACTCTTTGGATTTCGTCTTGTGTAGACTTTGCAGTGTTTTTTTTATTGTTTTCTCATGTAATTTCTTGATGTGAAATGTTATATGTTTCAAATTAGCTTTAGTCAATTCTGCACATAATATTTTATGTTATGCTTTTGTTTATGTTGTTCATTATCTTTTGGTTTAACTTATATCTGTGGCTGATCATCTATTCAAGTATTTTGAGTTTACATCCGATGCTAGATAGTTGGTAACAACATTCCTGAGAATTTGAATTTCTTTCAGTTTCAATTATTGGATATTTCAAGGTTACAAGATATATAATTATTTGTATTTTTGTCGTTATAAACTCACTCCATAATATGAAACACTTCCTTGAATTTCTTCAGGAAGTATTATGCTTGTTTTTTTCATAGGTTTACATTTGACATAGGTTAAGAGGAGTTCATGCAAATATAGAGAGATGAATTTAGCTTAGTACTACTCATCAGTGATAGGTTAGTAGGTGCATTTCTTTCTTTTATTCAGATTTCTTTATATATGAATGAGATGATAATTGCATTAATTAGCTTTGATTGTTTATGTGTCATTGTTTCCATTGTATTTTCTTAGTATTTATTAGTTTAAAATCTTGAAACATTAAAAGAACAAAAATATTTATGTTCTTACTTTATCTTATTTTGAAACATTATTATGAATATTCATTTTTGCAAGATTTCAAGTAAACCTGTAAACTGTATATAAATTGTTTATAATCATTTGTATATTCATGTTTATTTTTAATAAACATTAGTAAGTAATATATCATTTGTTAGAATCATCTCTTTAGATTAGTTTATTTCTTTTACTTCTTTTAGAACTTTAGTTGGCTAACAGAGCCATTAAACCTGTCGAGTCAGATCATACCAAATGACTTGGGTTAATTAGACAACCTTGGTCCAGATCTAACCTTCCAGTTGGCAGTGTGTCATTTACGCCCTTCAACAATGATTTTGATTATAACCCCTCAAAATACGAACCAATGCCATGTTCACTACTTCTATTTTCCATCTATTTGTGGATGGAAAGTTGTAAATCTCTTCAGCTTGGTGTCCATCTTATCCCAAAGTGTAATCTAAACGATATTGATAAATCTAACATCTATATATGAGACAGTTATCCTTAGTATCCAAAAGTGCACCCAACCCTTTTCAAAGAACATGTGTGTTGCATATTGTCCCTTGATGGTATTTTTACAAGGCATAAGAATGCACATATTTATAAACCTGTCAACAACGATAAATAGACAATCATATACCTTTGATGTTCTTGGAAAACCTCCCATGAAATCCATGGAGATCCTCTCCCACTGTCTAGTAGGTACAGGTAAGAGATGGTATAAACCTTTACGTTGTTTGTTGGTACACTATGCATCCTCTAATAAAATGAGCTACATCTTCTTGCATTCTAGTCCAATACACATACCTCTTTAAGTTTGCAATTTTCTTCCCATCACCAAAATGCCCCGCAACTTTGGAGGTGTGACCCTCTATGATAAGTTGCAATCTTTCACCTTTAGAAGTTGAGAGTTTGTCAAGATTTTAGAGTAACTCATTATGGATATGAGAATCGGCCTTATTGTCACCTTCATCTACACGAACTTGGCCTTGCAGTTGCTGAAATACCTATTTAATGTCCTCATCTTTTATGTATGCATCTTTGTATGAATGTCTCTCTATACATAAGAGTTGGGTGGCGTTGAAAGCATGTATGACAACTTATTGATGTTGCCATTCTTATATTTGATGATTAGATAGATAGAATTTCTATAAAAGCCCCATCCACTTGTCACTTTTGTAAGAAGCTTATATGATTTATGAATTTATTATTTTCAAAGCATTTACAATAATAATGTAAAAGAATATTAATTATTTTAATTGAAAATTAAGTGAATTTCATTGTATATTTTAAATGATAACAATGTATAATACTAACTTTAAAAACAAAAAAATTATTAATAAAAAATATAATTCTAACAAAAAATTTATAACTAAATTTTATATTAATTGAAGTACCCACATCCTAAATGTGTGGAAAACCCGTCCCCAACCCTTTAGGATATGTCCCAATGTAAAATTGGATACTACCCAACAAGCTCTTTTCTCACAGATGCTAAAATAAAACCCACTCTAAAACCAAACTAGAAAATATCCAATAATGATTGTGAGCTTCATAGAGCACATAAAAATATCATGAAATCAGTTTCACAAATGGAAATGGAGGAAAACACAAACATAACTTTTCTTTTAAATATGAGCATAAAACATTACATCTAGGGTTCATAGATTGTTTAAATTTTTTATGATTTATGTTAATGTTTGATTCACTTCCAATGATTCATGATAAAGGCTCAATGAGCTATATAAATAGTTTAAAATTTTGAAGATGTATGCCAATGTTTGATTCAGTTACAGTAATTCATGATAAGTTCTTATTTAAAGTTAGAAGTTTCTCCTTTTTGTCTTTAAATTTAACTTTTTTGGATAAATAAAATTATATTGTTTATCTTTAAATTTAATTTTTTTAATAAATAATATTATATTGTTTATATTTTATTTTAATGTGATTTTAAAATAAATCAAAATTATTAAAGATAAAATTTTATAATTAAAATTTGATTAATGAAAAAATAATAATTTTTAAAACAATTTTTTTTTTAATAAAATTGAAAGAAAATATCCACCTTTAAAAGTGAATCTATTTACTTATTAAATTCTTACAACCATAATTAATATTCTTTAAAAATAAATTCACCCTTTTATTAATTTAATCATTAACTTCTCACACCCATTCTTTAAAAATAAATTCACCCATTTATTAATTTAATCCTTAACTTCTCACAACCATAAGTATTAACTATTATCTTTTATAAATACCATTGTAGTGGCCATGTCGCTACCCAAAAGCTCTTTAACCGTTGAAGATATTAAATCTACATAAGTTGATACTAACATTACCACTGCATATTCAAGTTTTTTACTACTTAAAAAAGGAAAAGATATGATAAATTAAGGTGGCAAAGATAAATAGTGCAAAGGATATGGTAACCTAATTGCAAAGGTAAATACAGGTGTATACAGAAAAATCCAAGACGTTGTCTTCAAGTAACACTGAGAGACGCTCTTTATAAGCAGGCCACTGTTGGGAAACGCAATACCTGTGAGTGTTAAAACCCCACAATCAAAGTCAACTAACTTATATTCAAGGAAAACGATTTAAATAATTTAAAACTAAAAGTTCCAAAAACACCAGTATAGAGGAGAACATAGATATAAAGACTCGACTCAAGATATGTCAAGTTCCATCAACAATTTGATTGAATATTTTTCAGCATATTTTATGCTAAAAATTGAATATATTAACTTAACAGGTACCTTCTTATAGGGAAGCATTTCCATCTAAGTTTCCGCCTCGATATATCAAAGCTTCTTAAATTTGAAAAAAAATGGAATAGTGGTTTTTTGGGCTTATATTTATCATTAGAATATAGATGTAATGTGTTATTATAATATTCAGAATTTTTTTCAAAAGTTTTATAGGTTATTTGTTAATATGAAAATAAATTGTATATATTATTTGTATTTTTTTTTTGATAATATGGTGGTAATTTGGAACAAAATAGTTATTAGTTAATATGAAAATAAATTCTATATGTTATTTGTGTTTTCCATAGATAATAATTGGACATGGAGGTAGTGGAGAAGAAAAACATGATGTGAGCTCACAATAATTTTCCATCTTTATATTATTTGGAAGCTATTATAGAGAATGTTGAAATTAATCACACCTACTTTCATTTAATTCTTCATAAACTCTTCTTCTCTCTTAGGGGTCAATATGTCTTAGCACAATGAAAACATGAGAAGTTGCATTGTTGTAGCAACAGGTTGAGAAACACTCAAGAAAGAGGGTTTTCTATTTTTGTTATTTTTGGTGAATGTGATGAAAGAGAAACTACTCTTTGCAATCAAAGTATGTAAGATAAATAATATATAAAATATAAATCATTTTACTTTTTTTCTTGTCTTTTATGTATGCTATTTATGCTCTTTGTTTTTCTTTTTTTTCTAGTCTCCTCTTCTCTTCCCCTGGTATTAGAGGGAAACTCAACAAAATTGAAGTTTTTGAACAAGTTTTCAAGGAGGTAAGAATTATTCAACAAGTTATTTACAGTGAACAATGGAAGCTCCAAGCAGAAGTTTGAGAAATCCAAAAATTACTTAGTTCAATGAGAAAAATTATGATTATTGGGAAATCACAATGTAAGCATTGTTTTGTTCTCAAGACAAGTGGGATCTTTTTGAGAATGGTTATTCAAGGAGTGCATGGGTTATTCTTCAAATGGAATACCAAGGAATGGCCAATGTGAAGACATCTAAGCTACAAATACAATAGACTCATTCTTTACTCAAATCATTGGACTCGTAAACCAAATTAGATAACATGGTGGAACTTTTGAGGATAGGAGAGTGGTTGAAAATATTTTAATAAGTTTGCCTACAAGATTTGAATCAATTGTGGTGGCCATAGAAGAGACGAAAAATATCTCACAGAGTTGACTAGCTACCTGCATCTCTCATTTCTCACGAGGATAGGTTGGGCATATTAGAAAATTCAACTTTGGAGCATGCATTCAAGACACAAGTCTTAATCAACCATGGTAGAGGCAACACAAGATCAAATTTCATAGGTAGAGGTAAAAATTCAAATAGAGGTGGAAGAACCATCCCATCAAATACAAGCGAAAATTGAAGTGGAAGAGGAAATAATAAAGTCTCAACTCAAAATCAACCTCAAGGCCAAAGGTATGATACATCTTCATTTCAACGTCACTCTTGTAACAAATATGTTCATTACTTAAATGAATGTAAAAATAAACAATATGATTCTAGGAAAAACAAAATGCAAATTTTATCAAAGAAAACCAAAATCGGGGTAGTATGTTAATATCTTGCAACGTTTCCCAAGAAGATGAGAAGGATATATGGATTTTAGACTCAGGTTGCAACAATCAGATGATAGGTAATCTAAAAATGTTATATAGTTTGGATGAAAGTGTAAAATGAGATGTCACATTGCGGAATGATAATAAAGTTTCAGTTATGGGAAAAGGAAACATCAATATTATAACTAAAAAGGGGGAGAAAAAGATTATTTCTGATGTGTGTTTTGTTCTTGGGTTGAAGCGTATCTTGATGAGTATTATGCAACTTCTTCAAAAGGGGTATAAAATCTTTTTCAAAAGAAGCAATGCACAATTTTAGATAGATTACCAAGTAATTGGCTTCTAGATAAATTCCAAATGAAAACAATATAATGTTTCCCCTAAGGATAAAAGCAGATTTGATGGTAGAATTGGCTGAAGGACCCCCTTCAACAAACTTATAAGAGGATGAAGAGAAAACTACAACAGTAACTCAAGTAATATTTCAAGCATAAATTAAATATTTAAATAGGTTATGGCATCTAATATTTGGAGGTTTAAACTTATTGTACAAGAAAATAATGGTAAAGGGGTTACTATTAATAGAAAAACCGGAGAGAATATGTGAAGGTTCAATTTTGGGTAAACAACATAGGGAGTCATTTCTAGCATGGAAGTCAATTCATGCAAACAAACCATTGGATAGTTTTCATTCATATTTTTGTGGACAAATGAAAACACCCTTAATTGGTGGAAGCTATTACTTCTTTACATTCATAGATGACTACACGAGAAAAACATGGGTCCACTTTCTAAGGCATAAGAACAAAGTGTTTGATTATTTTTATCAATTCAAATCCCTTGTTGAGAAGCAAAGCAAACATTACATCAAAGCATTGAGAACGAATAGGTGTGGTGAATACATTTCAAATGAAATCATAAGGTTTTGCAAAGACAATGGAATTCACAAACAATTTACCACAAGGTACACCCCTCAAAAAAACGGAGTAAAGAAAGAAAAAATAGAATAATCATGGAAATGGCAAGGAGCATGTTAAAATAAAAATGTTTGTCAAATGAATATTGGACTGAAGATGTAGCACGTGAAACATATATTTTGAATAGATGTCCCACTAAAAGTGTCATAATATGATTTTGGAAGAAGCATGGAGTGGAAAAAAACATAATGTTTCTCACATGAGAGTATTTGATGTGTAGCATATGCACATGTCCTCGATGAGTTGAGAATAAAATTAGATAATAAAGGAGAAAAATGCATATTTGTGGGATATAGTGATGAACCAAAGGCATAGAAATTGTACAATCCAATAACCAAAAAATTCATAATCAATAGAGATATGTAGTTCATATAAGATGAAGCATGGGATGGAAGTTTGGATAAAACAATCAATATTGCAGCCAACTTACCACAAGAAGAAAAATAAAATTTTATACCAGTAGCTACTCCTTCAAATGTGACTCCTTCCACACCCACTCAAG
>JZKD02S2334405.1:255801-266189 GCA_000966675.3 Picea glauca
TCAATAGGTGCAACAATGAGCCTACATTATACACCAAGATGAATGAGCAAGGTGAGATTACAATAGTTTGCTTGTATGTTGATGATTTGATATTCATGGGTGGTTTATCAATTGACATGTTCAAATCAGCTATGAAAAGGAATTTGAGATGACTGATTTGTGTTTAATGAGGTAATTTCTTAGTATAGAGTTAAATAAAAATGAAAAAGGCATATTCATTTCACAATCTAAGTATGCTAATGAAATTTTGAAGAGGTTTAACATAATGGATTGCAAAACAGACCCAACACCTATTGTGACAGGTTTGAAATTGAGCAAGGATGATAAAGGCTCTAAAGTTTATTCAACTTTGTACAAACAACTTGTTGGATGATAAAGTCTCTAAAGTTTATTCAACTTTGTACAAACAACTTGTTGGTAGTATTATGTATTTAACATCCACAAGGCTAGACATAATGATTTTTTTTAGTCTCATTTCAAGGTTCATGGAGTCTCCAAAAGTTTCTCATTGGAAAACATGGAAAACAATTTTGAAATATGTTAGTGGAACAATGAACTATGGAATACTCTACTCAAGGTCAAGTGACTTCAAGTTGATAGGATACACTGATAATGATTGTGTAGGAAGTATATATGATATGAAGAGCACTTCTGGTTATGTTTTCCATTTTGGATCAGGTGTAGTATCTTGGAAACAACCAATTGTCACTCTTTGATCTACTGAAGCAGAATATGCATCACTACAAGGGAAACATGTGAGGAAATATGGATGAGAAGAATTTTGAAAGAATTGAGGCATGAACAAGAAGAGGAAACAAAGATCTATTGTGGCAACAACTCATTTATAGAATTGTCAAAGAACCCAAATTTTCACAAAAAGAGTAAACATATTGACACAAGGTATCACTTCATTAGGGAGTTAATCAACAATGGATAGATATTTTTGGAACATTGCAAGTCACAGAAGAACAATTTACATACATCTTCACCAAATCACTGGGAAAGAAAATCTTTGTGCATCAAAGAGATAACTTGGGTATGTTATGATTAAGAGGGAGTGTTGAAATTAATCACACCTACCTCATTTAATTATCCATAGACTCTTCTTCTCTCATAGCCATCTAACATGTTCTTTCAATCCTTTCAAGAATGAGAATTTTCAATTTCTCTAGATCTTTTCATTTTACTTTTTCCTCTAGTCAATGTATACATGATTGTCTTAAATGTAAAAGTTAATTGTAATTAATGTTTCTATTTTTCTTGTATATTTCTGTTGGCAATATATGAATAGAAGAGAGGGTAGTTTTAGAAAATGTTGTACATAAAAAATGAAAACAAAGGAGTTAAAAGAGTAGAACTTGCATTGTTGTAGCAACAACAAGATGAGAAGCACTCAAGAAACAAGGTTTCTGTTTTTGTTCATTTTTGGTGAATGTGATGAAAGATAAAAAACTCTCTATACCTGTTTATGCAATCGAAGTTTGTAAGATTAATAATGTATGAAATATAAATCAGTTTACTATATGCTCTTGTATTTTGTGTATGTTGTTTATGCTCTCTATTTTTCTTTCTAGTCTCCTCTACCTCTTTCCTTCAGAAAAATCAAAGTGAAAATCTATTCAAAATACAAAATATATAACTTTTTAGGAAATATTTAACCCTCCACTAATAAGACTCTCCCAATATTTCTCTCCTACCATCTTTAGCTCTACAATCAACATCCTGATGTGAACTTTAGAAGGATACATTTTGATATTGTGGGATTTGTGAATAAGAAGATCCGAAGCCAAACCTTAATGTTGAATAAAAATTGGTATGAACTCATCTAAATTATAAACACATATTACCTCTATTGTCGCCAATAGGAAAATATATATAGTTCGTGGAAGGATATTTGTCAAGTGAAAATGTCGACGCTCAAACCGAGAAACTATTTAGTGTGAAAGCAAGGCATCTGTCCTTTAGCATTTTCCATTTGGAATTTGCAAAGAAAGAACATGTAAATGGTCATGAGGGGCCCGTCAAGAATCATTCATCTCGGAGTTGCATGGGTAGTACCTATAAATTGTCATGAGTATGCTTAGGCATATATCCGTAGTATTTCTCTTAGTGATTATTTCTTGTGTTGGCCCTTTCACAGCTCTTGTGGAAGAATGTTTGATGATGTATCAAGCACATTTTACTGCTTCTTCCCATAACTTCAACTAAAAACAAACTTCAACTCAAAACCTTTGGCGTGAAGCATACATATAACCATAAATAAAAGGTTGAGTACCCGAGCCAATAGCTCGCGTGATAATGCCAACTCAAAACCTATGGCATCAAGCATACATATAACCATAAATAAAAGGTTGAGTACGTGTTCCCAACAGATCGCATGATAATGTATATTTTAAGAGCCTAAAATTCTCTTTGTCGCTGGGTCCATAAATCCATAGTTCTTCTCTATTGATTCCTTAATCCATAGCTCCATTTCTAGACCTTATCTAGCCATTGACCTAGAAGTCTCCCTTTAGGTTTCAGAAGAAACTAATGTTACTTGTAGATAGAGATCAAGATAAAGAAACATATGATCCTCTAGGTACAAAGATAGTTAGACAGCCAAAAATAGATCCACCTATGGTTCGATGGCTATGGATTGGAAGGTTTGATTCTTTCGTTTGATAGTTATAGTATCATTGATTGTTAGTAGATCAAGTGGAATAAAGTGAGTAGTAGTTCAGAAAGGCACTGAAGTTGAGTGCAGGGTGAAGAAGGTAGAAATCAAGGGTTGTGGTATAAAAATTACTTCACGAAGACATTTCATTATCATGAGCACGTCTAGGGTTTCCCTAAGAGTGGGATAGAAGGTCCTTTGAACCCTATGGTTTAGGATGAGAATGGTAATATGTTCATTATCGAAAGCACTTGACTCTCTTGATTAAGAAAGAAAACCATAACCAAAATGTTAAGCCAAGCTAGACAAATCCAAGCCATCCCACAAAACTAATACAACCATTTAGATCTAGTGAAAGAGCACTCAAATCCTAGTTTAGATACTTGCAAATAATGGAGCAAGCATCACTTGTAAGCGTAAGTCGTAAGAGTTAATTTGTAGTTGAAATCTACTTCACTGTCTATAGAGTCTAGTTTAGTTGTCTGTGGTTTGTGGTTTGATGTAACCATCTAAATAGGTCCCACAAACAAGGGGGTCTCATACACCAATTTGGTGTGCTAGCTTGGCCGCGACCTTAAAAATAGATTATTATTATATACAGCCTAAGTGGGCTTAATGGTTAAGAATATGGGTTTCCTCTTAAGAGGTCACAGGTTCAAATCCAGAGGGGGGTAGGGTATGTATACCTTCGTAGACTTTATTTTAAACTGGTATCAAAACCACTTTAAAAATCCAACTCTACAAGGCGAGATCCATCCAAAATAAGAGATCTCAAATTGATTTGAAAAACTTGTTGAGACTGCGTCCGGTTATTGAGGTTGGTGCATACATGGGTTCTTGAGGAAGGCCGCGTGCACTGAGAAAGATTTGGTGCGTGGTGCAAATCGTAAGGTTTTTTTTATGGAGTGATATGGTGCATGTAAAAGCGTAAGTTTTGTTTTTTGGGGGGGCGTTAAAAGCGGAAGCTGTGAGTTTTATGAGTTATTCACGATTTGGATACATGCATGAGTGTGATTAAGCTGTGAGTTTTATGATTCATTCACAATTTTGATACATACATGAGTGTGATTTGCATGCGTTGAAAATTTATTTTTATATGTGAGAGTTTTAATATATCTGAGTATTGTTTTGGAGCATTTGATTTTTTTTTTTTAAGTATATAAAGGATATTTAAAAGTGGATCATATGCATGAGAGTGATTTCCATGCGTTTGCATGAGTTGAGAGTTTACTTTTATATGTGAGAGTTTTAATATATGTGAGTTTCTCTTTTGGAGCATTTGATTTTTTTTTAAGTATATAAATGATATTTAAAAGTGGATCATAAATTGTGTATATTTAAAAGTGCATATTCTTTTGAGGTATAAACTTTAAAAGAGATATTAAAATTTATTATAGTGGATATTTTTTATATTAAAGCGTGAAGATGCTATAAAGAGGTGAAGAGGGATTTATAAGTTTTTTCTTTAAAAAGTGGATATTTTGGATATTAAGTTGCATGCATGATTTAAAGGTTGATGCATGCATGTGAGGTGTGGTTATGATTTAAAGGTGCATGCATAATTTAAAGGTGGATGCATGCATTATTGATGTTAAGATTTCCTTTTTAAACTTTTTTCTTATATTTCTTTTAAGAAAGCTGAGAAAAGAGGTAGAGTTGGATCGGTGGATTTGAAGGTAGAGTGACGGACTCCTCAACACTTGATGAAAGTTTCATATTCTTAGTGATTCACCATTGGTAATACAAGGATCCATTGTCTGGTTGGACAAGCGAACATTTGCAGAGATGGTGAATCCTCTGGCGGAGACCTACCTCAATGAAGCCAACAAGTTAGATAGCTCGAATTTCATTAACTGGAATTTCAAGATGCAAACGCTCATGGAAGACTATGGTGTCTGGACCATTGTGAAGGGTGATGAAACGAAACTTGATGCGACTGTCGGTGCGGCAAGAACAGAAATCCAAGACTGCGAAAAGTGCGAAAACAAGGAAAATGTATTGTTGCATATTTTTGTTAATGATAGCATAATTCCACATATTAGAGAAGCTAAAACTTCTGTTGCAACGTAAACAATTCTTAAAGCATTGTATGAAACTAGCAACACAAATCACATTTTGTTCTTGAAAACCAAATTGGTAGGCATTAAGATGGATGGAAATGAATATGTTAGTTCATTTCTGGGTCGCATTAAAGAGGTGAAAGACAAGCTAGGAAATATAGGGGAAATTGTTTCCAGCACTGATATGGTCACTATTACCTTAAATGATATGCTAGAAAGATCATGAGATGCTCATAACAGGTCTTCCAGCAAGGAAGAAACCTTGTACTTTTGAAGAACTCACAGGTATTTTACTACAAGAGGAAGAGAGGCACGGGAATCTGAAGCCTTAGAATAAAGATTTGTAACTATGGTTAAATAAGAGATTTGCGAGAGCGATCTCAGGAGAAAGAGGCATAGGAGGCAGTTCATGGCAGAGAGACAATTCATCGCAGAGAAGACAATCTCCAAGGCCGAATCAAGGTATGCAATCTAACAGGACTGAGTCAAAGAGTTGTTTTTATTGTGTTCGACCTGGACATATTGTTAAAGACTGTCATAAGAAGAAGAGTGATGAGGCTAGGAATAAACCTAGAACACATTCAGGTCATTATGCAGAAAAATATTCAAGTGATGATCTCAGATTATTTATTGCTAGTGATGATATTGATGAACCCCAAAATTTTGATTCACGGGATCTTAAGATGTTTGTGTTTAACATTGCTTTATCTGCTGAAACGAATGATTTTGATGCCTGGTTTTTTTTTTATTTCGGAGCAACAATACATATGACTTGTAATAAGAACTAGTATGTTAATTTTAAAGAAACATAGAATGGTGCCAGCATATATCTTGGATATGAACGTGCTCATCAGATCAAGGGATATGGAGACATTCCTGTGACATTGTCAAATGGTATTGTTCGTCACATTCGCAATGTGGTGTATGTGCTAGGGATAAAGAAAAATTTGATCTCTATGTCCACCATTACAGATCAGAACTTGAAGGTTGAATTATTAAAGAATTATTTCATAGTGAAGGATCTGCTCGACCACTTCCAAACTGTTGCAAGAAGATTCAGAGAAGGAGGCCTATACAAACTTGATGTTACCAACAAAGCACATCACGCACTGAATTCTACAACTATGTCAACAGAGATTCTTTGGCATCAACGATATGCCCACATCAATCATCCTGATTTATTGTTATTACAGAAAAATAATATGGTTGAAGAACTTCCCATGTTAAAGAATGAGAATGTTGCTTGTGATGGATGTGCATTAGGAAAGATGCACAGAGATGAATTCCCCTCTAATCTTGATAGGAAAACGAGAGATGTTTTAGATCTTGTGCATACTGATTTTGTTGGCCTATGTAGACTAGGTCTTTAGGAGGTGAATTTTACTTTATGTTATTTATTGACAATTGCACGAGATATAGACAGGTTTATTTCCTTAGAACAAAAAGTGATGTTTTCGAGTACTTTAAGAAATTAAGAACCATGGTGGAAAACAGATAGAAAAATCCATCAAAATCCTCCATTCAGATCAAGGGGGAGAGTATAAATCAGGGGACTTCAATAAATATTGCAAAGACCATGGAATAGTACAACAATTTATAGTACCTCACACTCCACAATAGAACAGAGTTGCTGAAAGGAAAAATGGAACTCTAGTAGAGTGTGCACACAATATGATGAAAGGTAAGAATCTCTTGAATGCATTTTGGGTTGAATCCATAAATACTGTAGTTTATTTAAAGAATAGAAGTCCAACAAGGTGTCTTGATAATGTTACTCCTTTTGAAGTCTTGTATGGTTCCAAACATGTAGTTCACAATTTGAAAGTATTTGGGTGTAAGGATTTTGAACATATTCCAAAGGACAATAGGAAAAAATTGGATGTTAAAGCCATTAAATGTATCTTCATTGGGTACTGTTCTGAATTTAAAGCATACAAATTGTTTGATCCTTCTACTCACAAAGTATTTTCACGTAGAGATGTACTTTTCCATGAGCAGGAAGCAGGAAATCATGACAACAAAATTCATGAAGAGTGGCATAGACTTCTTGATGAAGGAATTAAAGAAGAGCAGAAACAACCATCACAAAAACATCCACCACAACAACAACCACAACCACAACGACAATAGCAGTAAGAAGGACTCAATGATATGGATACTTCAAGTAGTCACGATTCACCTAGAGGTGAAGAAAGATCTTCACAAAGTGGGGAGGAAGATAATCAGTTGAGAAGTTAGTCACGACAGGTTTGACTCCCTGAGAGGTATAAAGACTATGCCCTAATGAGTAGCATTTCAAATTTCATAGAACCTATGATTTTTTATGAAGCTAATGAACATGATTAATAGCGAAATGCAATGGAGGAAGAATATGAATGTATAATGAAAAACAATACTTGGGAATTGACTGAATTTCCTACACATAAAATGCCCTTTTGATGAAAATGTATATACAAACCCAAGTTTAAATCAGATGGTAGTAGAGACAAATATAAATCTAGATTAGTTGCAAATGGGTAGTCACAAACATAAGGTATTGATTATTCTTAAACATTTGCACCAGTAGCTAAATTGAATACTATCAGATTGTTAATTGCTTTAGCTACAAAGTACCACTGGAAGCTACACCAGTTAGATGTTAAATCTACATTTTTGAATGGTGAGTTAAAGGAGGAGGTTTACCTTACTCAACTTGAAGGGTTTGTGGAAAAAGGGCAAGAACACTTAGTGTGTAAGTTAAATAAATCATTGTATGGACTAAAACATGCACCTAGGTCATGGTATGAGAAGATAGACTCTTTCTTTCTTCAACATGGTTTTATGAGGAGCAAAAGTGATCCAAATCTGTATACCAAATTTGATGAAGATAGGTATATAGTATTAATTTCTTTATATGTTGATGATTTTATAATTACAAGAAATGTAGAGAAATTAATTGATGAAATCAGGGTGGAGTTGTCAAATTTTTTTGAAATGAAAGATCTTGGTGAGTTACATTACTGCATAGGTCTTGAAGTTTGGATAAATGAGGCCAAAATTTTGTTTGTCAGAGTAAGAATGTCAGAGAAGTACTTAAGAGATTTAAAATGGATCAGTGTAAGTCTTCTATTGTTCCCATGCAACAGAATGTGAAACTTTCTTGTGATGATGGTTCAAAGGAGGTGAATGGAACTATGTATAGACAGATGATGGGTTGTTTGAATTATCTCACCACAATCAGACCTGATATTGCATACTCTATGAGTGTGTTAAGTCTGTTTATGGTGAAACCTCTACAAATCCATTGGAATGCAACAAAGGAGGTACTCAAGTATCTAAAAGGAATGCTTGAATATGGTATTAAATAAACTGATGCATCTGATGTTGAGTTGACAGGTTACTCAGATTATGATTGGGCTGGCAATTCGAATGATCGAAGATCAACCACTGGATATGTGTTTGGCATTAGATTCAGGGTTGTTTCATGGAGAAGTAAAAAGAAGCCTATTGTATCTTTGTCTTCTACTGAAGAAAAATATAAAGACTTGTGTGCAACATCTTGTGAAGTTGTTTGGTTGAGAAGACTTCTTGAAGATGTTGGAAAAGAACAAAAGGAACCTACAATGATCAAATGTGATAATCAAAGTTCAATCAATCTTGCAAAGAATACGATTCTTCATGCAAGGACAAAGCATGTTGATGCTCAGTTTCATTTTGTTAGAGAAACGTTGCAGTCAAATGAAATAACTCTTATGCATTGTAATACTAGTGAAAATGCTGCTGATATTTTCACTAAGCCTCTTGGAAAGATTAAGTGTGAATTCTTTAGGGAGATGTTAGGTGTAGGAGTCAATCCATTCTCCATCAAGGGGGAGACCTAGAAATAATGAAGCAAGTGTCATTTGTAAGTGTCAATCATAAGAGTTAGTTCATAGTTGAACTCTACTTCACTGTCTATAGAGTCTAGTTGTTTGTGGTTTGATGTAACCGTCTAAGTAGGTTAGTTTCCTATATAATTATGTAATCAGTCTTCATTCAATACAAGATAGATTGTGAGCGTAGTCTCACCTATGTGTTGACTTTCTCACATTTTAAGTTGGTATCAGAGCAGCGTTGGAGATCCAACTCTCTGAGGTGATATCCAAAGTAAGAGATTTCGAATTGATTTGGAAAAATTGTCAGCGCCCCCCTATACAGTGTTAGAGAGAATCGACGCTCTCACACTTATAAAAATTTTAAATTTGGAGGTCTCACACTCCCGTTGTATGTAGCTAAGAGGGCTAGTGCACCGATGCACCCCCTTCCACACACAGACAATGCTGTGAATTCTGCCCAGCTTGCCCCTTGCTATATTGATGGAGCGCTAACGCTCCTCTTCTCCATATTGAGGAGCGTTGTCATTTTTCCTTTGCTGTGTGAGGTTGGAGCATGCAAAGGCCACATCCGGTTCTTGAGGTTGGTGCATGTGTGGATTCTTGAGGGAGGCTGTGTCCAGTGAGAAAGATTTGGTGCATGGTGCAAATCGTAAGTTTTTTTATGGAGTGATCTGGCGCATGTAAAATGTAAGCTTTGTTTTTTTGTTGGGGCATTGAAATAGGAAGCCATGAGTTTTATGAGTCATTCACAATTTGCATACATGCACGAGTGTGATTTACATGCGTTTTCATTAGTTGAGAGTTTCTTTTTATATGTGAGAGTTTTAATATATGTGAGTTTCTTTTCTGGAGCATTTCATTGTTTTTTGAAGTATATAAAGGATATTTAAAAGTGGATCATAAATTGTGGATATTTAAAAATGCATATTCTTTTGAGGTATAAAATTTAAAAGGGATATTAAAATTTATTATAGTGGATATCTTTTATATTAAAGCGTGAGGCTACTATAAAGAGGTGAAGAAGGAGTTAGAATTTTTTTCTTTAAAAAGTGGATATTTTGGATATTAAGTTGCATGCATGATTTAAAGGTTGATGCATGCATGTGAGGTGGGGTTATGATTTAAAGGAGCATGAATGGTTTAAAGGTGGATGCATGCATGCTTGATATTAAAATTTCATTTTTAAGGCTTTTTCTTATATTTATTTTAAGAAAGATGAGAATAGAGGTAGAGTTGGATCAGTGGATCCGAAGGCAGAGCGATGGATTGCTCAACACTTGACAAAAGTTGCATATTCTTGGTGATTCACTATTGGTGATACAAGGATCCATTGTCTGGTTGGATAAGAAGACATTTGCATAGATGGTTAATCCTCTGGCGGAGACCTACCTCAACGAAGCTAACAAGTTAGATGGCTTGAATTTCATTAACTGGAAATTCAAGATGAAAACGCTCATGGAAGGCTATGGTGTCTAGACCATTGCGAAGGGTTATGAAGCGAAACCTAAAACTTCTGTTGCAACGTGGACAACGCTTAAAGCATTGTATGAAACTAGCAACATAAATCGCATTTTGTTCCTGAAAACCAAATTGCTAGGCATTAAGAAGGATGGAAATGAATATGTTAGTTCATGTTTGGGTCGCATTAAAGAGTTGAAAGACAAGCTAGGAAATATAGGAGAAACTGTTTCCAGCAGGGATGATTTTAAGGATGGAAATTTATTTTAAAATGTAGAAACCTTGGCGAGTCTTACTAATCCTTCATATGTCAACTATAAATGTTTGGCGATATTTTTGTAAAAAATTTCAAATTTATAA
>JZKD02S2334405.1:274672-288414 GCA_000966675.3 Picea glauca
GCATTTCAAATGTCATAGAACCCATGAGTTTTGATGAATCTAATGAACATGATGAATGGCGAAATGCAATGGAGGAAGAATATGAATCTATAATGAAAAACAATACTTGGGAATTTACTGAATTGCCTAAACATAAAAATCCTATTGGATGCAAATGGATATACAAACCCAAGTTTAAATCATATGGTAGTATAGAAAAATATAAGGCCATATTGGTTGTAAAGGTGTATTCACAAAAGAAAGGTATTGATTATGTTGAATCATTTTCACCAGTAGCTAAATTGAATACTATCAGATTGTTAATTGCTTTATATACAAAGTACCATTGGAAGCTACACCAGTTAGATGTTAAATATGGATTTTTGAATGGTGAGTTAAAGGAGGAGGTTTACCTTACTCAACCTGAAGGGTTTGTGGAAAATTGGCAAGAACACTTAGTGTGTAAGTTAAATAAAGCATTGTGTGGACTAAAATAGGCACCTAGGTCATGGTATGAGAAGATGGACTCTTTATTTCTTCAACGGGGTTTTATGAGGAGCAAAAGTGATCCAAATCTGTATACCAAATTTGATGAACAAGGGTATATAGTATTGATTTCTTTATATGTTGATGATTTGATAATTACAGGAAATGCAGAGAAATTAATTGATGAAATGAAGGTGCAGTTTTCAATTTTTTTTGAAATGAAAGATCTTGGCAAGTTACATTACTACCTAGGTCTTGAAGTTTGGAGAAATGCGGGTCAAAATTGTATTTTTCAGAGTAAGTATGTCAGAGAAGTACTTAAGAGATTTACAATGGATCAGTGTAATTCTTCTATTGTTCCCATCCAACAAAATGTGAAACTTTTTTGTGATGATGGTTCGAAGGAGGTAAATGGAACTATGTATAGACAGATGGTGGGTAGTTTAAAATATCTCACCACAACTAGACCTGATATTGCATACTTTGTGAGTGTGTTAAGTCATTTTATGGTGAAACCTCTAGAAATCCTTTGGAATGCAGAAAAGGTGGTACTTAGGTATCTAAAAGGAACGCTTGATTATGGTATTAAATATACTAATGCATCTGATGTTGAGTTGACAGGTTACTTGGATTCTGATTGGGTTGGAAATCTAGATGATCGAATATCAACCACTGGATATGTGTTTGGCATTGGATCTGGGGTTGTTTCATGGAGTAGTAAAACACAACCTACTATATCTTTGTCTTCTACTGAAGCATAATATAAATCCTTGTGTGTAGCACCTTGTGAAGTTGTTTGTTTGAAAAGACTTCTTCAAGATGTTGGAAAGAACAAAAGGAACCTACAATGATCAAATATCATAATCAAAGTTCAATAAATCTTGTGAAGAATTTTATTTTTCATGCAAGGACAGAGCATGTTTATGCTCAGTTTGATTTTGTTAGAGAAAAGTTGGAGTCAAATGAAATAGCTCTTATGTATTGTAATATTAGTGAAAATGTTGTTGATATTTTCACTAATCCTCTTGGAAAGATTAAGTTTGAATTGTTTAGGGAGATGTTAGGTGTAGGATTCAATCCATTCTCCATTAAGGGGGAGAATTTTAAATAATTAAGAAAGAATCAGTTGTAAGCATTAGTCGTAAGCGTCAGTCGTAAGAGTCAGTTCATAGTTGAACTCTACTTCATTGTCTGTAGAGTCTAGTTGTCTATGGTTTGATGTAACCCTCTAAGTATGTTAGTTTCCTATATAATTATGTAATCAGTCTTCATTCAATACAAGATATATTGTGAGCGTAGTCTCACTTATGTGTTGGTTTTCTCATATTTTAAGTCAGATATGGATCCAAGGCATGCATTTTACCTTCCCCTCCTTTGTCCAGAAAGTGGCTTCCCAATTCCAATGTCGGTTGGAAACCGGGTAAAGGAGACAAAGCCAAGAGTTACTCCAATGAAGACAAAGGCAGAGGCCCCATATTTGGTTTCATCCATTGGTAAAGGTAAATCCATTTGTTTACCCAACAATGCACATTGGAAGAAGAAAAGATGGGAAATTGGTTCAAGGTGAGCTACTTGACTAGTTGCACTTTTTTATTTTTCAATCTATTCAAGTACAAGATTATACCAAGAAGATTTCAATCTATTCAAGTACGAGACTATACAAAGAAGAAAAAGGAAATGGTTTTTCAGGTTGGATCTATGCATGTCATTCCATTCTTTTTCTCCATATTTGTGGGAGAAATATAGACACTTGAATTCCATGGCATGAGTGTTGAATAGTTTTTGAAATATGTAAATTCACCCATAGTTCATAAATACAAGGTTAACTCTCAGTGTTATGATTTACCTATACATCATTTCCATTTTTCTACTCTGATTTACATGAATTTAATCTCCCTTGTATTTTGTATGATCAAGATAAAGATGGAGATACCATTTTATGTGTATCTCGATTTTCTCATAGTGTTGTACAAAATTTAATACAATTTAACTATTATAATTTCCAATATGAGACTTCTCATAAAGGGATGTTGATGGTTCTCATCTTGATTAGTTTGGACGAAAGTAAAGGTTTAAATATAATCAATCCTTGACTTTTTTAGAATTTGAATGTTGAGATGTATAACGATTATGGAAAAAAATTGTATAGGTAGAGTGTCTCTTATAAAAGGAGTTATGAATATGTTGTGTTGAAGTTAATGAGGTTATTTTGTTTTGAAGTCGATGAGGTCGTGAAGAGGACGGTTGGATCTCAATCACAGTATGAGAAACTATTAAGTTTACTTATGTATATGATCAATTTCTTATGTTTAAGTATTTACATTTGGAGGCAGGGATTGTTGAGCTTACTTATGTACTGAGGAGACATGGACATAGTTGATATGATCACAGTATCTAAAGAAGAATCAACAACAACTCAAATTTGATTGGAAAACTAAATTTAGTGTGTTTAGAAAACTAAATTTAGTTTCAACTACAACTCAACTTTGATACACAAGCTAAATTTAGTTCATTGGTAAGCTAAATTTAGTTTTTTGATATAAAGTAAAGAGAGACAAAGTTTAGATTGAGTGACTTATAGTTGTATTGTAGTTGTATAGTTGCATTGCACCAATATGGTTCCAACAATAGGTGTCTTGCCATTTTATCGAGTATGTCTTTGCTCCTCCAACTAAGTAGTCTGAATTTGAAAATTAGATTTTCTCTTCCAACTAAGTAATCTAAATCTGAAAGTTTTATTTGGACACAAAAATCATGAGTATTTCTAAGGCCATATTGTGATGTGGTGCTCTCAAGACGGTGCATAGTAGCTGGGCAGTGGCTACATAGTTATTTAAATCCTTCCAAAACTTGTTTTAATGAAGCTTTTGAATAAAATTGAGCATTTGGCCTTGACATAGGTGTATCTTCCTAAAGACATTAGTCCATGCAAAAATCTGAAAACATGATCATTTCCAATCAGATTGGTATATTTAAAGAGCTGAGATAATGACAAAATGATTACTTGCAATCATATTAGTATATTTAAATAGCTCATATAAAGGTGCATAAAGTACACGTTATCTAACAATGTAATTCAATATCGTTGTATGTGAGGGATTAATCCAAGAAACCAAAGATAAAAAATTAATTTGACAAAATGATTATATGCAATCATATTAGTATATTTAAAAAGTTGAGATAAAAGTGCATAAACTATAGGTTATCTAAGAATGCAATTCAATATCAGTGTATGTGAAGGTGTAATGCCCCCATTGTTATGACTACATGCGATGCAACAAAAAGGCACATTTTTTATGTTTCTTAAAAGAAGGACGACAACAACGAAAATAGTTAAACAACACAACTTGACAATGAACACCATGCATGCATATTAGGAAGCATACAACCATGAATCAACACACTATCACATCATGTAACTGGAGGAAACATGCGATAATCAAAATACATATAGAAACGACTACCCACCCGACACAAGCAAGACAACACCTACAAGATAAAGAAAAACATCAACAATCCCGACAAAGTGGCTTCGAAAACTAGGAAAAAAACCCTCTACGTCGCACAACCACCAACAACCATAACGCCCACATCAGGAAGCCCAGACTCTAGCCAGGTTATCATTCGCCTCTATCCCTTAGGGCATGTAATGATCCCCTCATTAGGAATCATGTTGTCACAAGGCATTAGGCGTGGCGGTAACCCTAACACAACAAACACATCTAGACCAATAACCCAAGAAAAGATGAACGCATTAGGAGACCAAATTAATTGTCAACCACATGACGAAAAACCCAATCACCCAAACGATAAGTCAACCAGATGTAAGGGAAATTGACAATGATAAAATTTATACAACACATTAAATTCTTGGCGCAACAAATTCTATTGCGACCATACATCAATCTGTATGAATTAAAAAAAATTATTATTAAAAAAAAGTTTGTTGCAACTATTTTCCAAATCCCAATAATAGATAACTATATATCGCTATCCTTTAAAATTGATTTTAAAACCAAGTACCAACAACCATTACAACGAAAAAATGTCCACATCAGGAAGCCTAGACTTTGGCTAGGTTATCATTCACCTCTATCCCTCAGGGCGCACAATGATCCCCTCATCATGAATCATGTTGTCAAAAGGTGTTAGGCGTGACGGTAACCTTGGCGCAAAAAACACATCTATACCCATAACCCAAGAAAAAATCAACACGCTAGGAGACCAAATTAACTGTCAACCACATGACAAAAACTCCAATCACCCAAACGATAAGTCAACCAAACACAAGGGAAACTGACAACGACAACATTTATATAACACATTAAATTCCTGGTGCAAAACATTCTATTGCGACCATACATCAATCTGTACAAACTGAACACAATTATTATTAAAACAAAAGTTCATTGCAACTATTTTCCAAATCCCAATAACAGATAAGTATATATCGCTATCCTTTAAAATTGATTTCACTATCTTGTAAAACTAAAACTATACATCGAATATAATTATTTTAGTGCAATTGAAACCACAGATTATTCACCTAACAATATATCGAAACATTTTTATTTGTTGTGACTTATCAATCCAATATATCACTGTGATAGGGGTAAAAGATGTGAACAAGTGTGAATGTTGTGATTTGTCAATCAACTATATCGTTGTGATATTTTACAAAAATCTTGATCTAAATAAAACCAAAATTGCTAACTAAAACATCACAAAATTTTTTTGTCTACAATTACCCACGATGTTTAATAGAAGTCTAATAAATACATGAAAAAATGAGTTCGCATGATGTCGCTGAATTAAAACATGATAGTGTTGTCTAAAATGAAGGATATCCCCATCCATTCAATGCATGAAATCATTGTCCCTTAACACATGATATCTTTGTCTATTCATCACATGATAATGTTGTATAAAAATTGAATGAAATCGTTATCCAATAATTCAAGGGAAATTATATTAATCCATTGTCCATTAATTACTGAATATATAATAATTCGTTTCCCTTTTAATCTATCGTTGTATTTAAATATATCACTATCCTTAATCTAATACATTGATAGCGTTGTCTTCCCAACGCTGAGGTAATTGTTGTCTAACCCAACATAGCGACAATGTTGTTTAGATTATAACACTGTCTATCAAGTATATTATATAGCAGAACTAATAAATAACATTGTTGTCATTTAAAGTATACATCGTTGTCCATAAACATTCAAATCACAGTCCACATTACATATAAATTGTTGACCACAGATATTCAAATATGTTTAGATTATAACGTTTTCTATCAAGTATATTATATAGCAAAACTAATAAATGACATTGTTGTTGTTTAAATTATACATCGTTCTCCATAAACATTCAAATTGCAGTCCAAATTACATATAAAGCGTTGACCATAAATATTCAAATCTGTTTAGATTATAATGTTGTCTATCAAGTGTATTATATAGAAGACCTAATAAATGACATTGTTGTCATTTAAGGTATACATCAACGTCCATAAACATTCAAGATTATTGTCCATACATAATTCTAATTCAATGATGATATCTCTGTACAATAGTAATGTTGTTGTGCATGGCTATCTGCTATCAACAAAATTAAAAACGCATGAATAATATGCTAACAACAATATCGCTACCCAAAAATGCAGGGAATAAAAACATTATTCATTGGGGGAAATAAATATGCAAAAACGCATAGGGGTTCATTGAAAAATTAGGTATCAACAATGAAATTAGTGGGTAAATTTATTGTTGTGTAATGTGCCATGAAATCGCTGAGTAAAGTGATATCACATGTATCAAATTCGCAGTGATACTGCAGTGATAAGGGTAAATTTGCAGTGATATATCATTTAATGAAAAACACAGATAGCTTACCAAGGAACGCAGACGCAACATAAAACAAATGCAGATATTATACCAATCGAGGTGCTCGGTAATACACTAAATATTTTTGTTTTATCGGAAAGAAAAATCTCTCCAATAACAACATGGATAACAAAATCATTGTAACACAATCATGGATAACAAATCGCTGTAAAAAAACCATGGATAATCAAATCGTTGTATCAACAATCATGGATAACAAATCACTGTAGCACAATCATGGATAATAAAATCGTTGTAATGACAATCATGGTAAACAAATTCACTGTAACACAATCATAACAAGAAGAGATGTTATGGGATAAACAATTTGGTGAAAAATGGTTTGGGAAAAATGATTTGGGAAAAACATATTCTTCCGAGGTTAATCCTTCAAGATTAATCATTCCAGGTTAAACATTCAACGCATAGTTTAAACATTCCAAAGAAATGTAGAGTTAATCATATAAGGAAAAGTAGAGGTAATCAATCAAGGGAATGAAGGGATAATCTTTCAAGGAAACAAAAAGGTTTTCAGAGTTTAAGCAATCACAATGGAGAGGTACTCATTCACAAGAAGGTGCAAAGAAAAATCATTCAACCAAACGCAAAGATAAGTAAGGGATAGACAGATGGGAAAAATTTATCCTTCACTCATCATCCATTTATAGAAAACCAAGGCATTTGAATGTATAGGTCTTTAAACAGCGAAGTTATGACCATCGATTTGGTTCTTAGCCGAATTCTTAGGTACAAACTGATGACTAAGGGATAAGGGATGGAACATAAAAACACAATCTCTTCATAATAATCAATAAAACCCACACAAAGAAGTCATTGCGATCAAAAGTTGGGTTTGCTAAGGGAAATCAAATCAGAAAACAACAAGCAAGGTCTTAGGGGATTACAAATACCGTAGGAAAGAAGGTACAAGACAACTCACGGCAATGAAATATTCAACCGAGCACAGAGAAATAACATGTGTAAATTAAATTTTATTGCAAGTAACAAATTAAACCAACATACCTTAGCCAAACGTGAATGCTACGTAGTTTATGTCCTGCATGCACTCCATCCAGCTCCTGCTTGCCGACCGATGTGACCTCACTGGTACCTCCCAGCCAATGCTAGGGGTACTCTTCTTCCCCCCTGAGCCCCCCGAGCCGCAAAGGGCCCTCGCACACAATACCAGAGAACTGATATCACCCAACTTGCCTCGCAAGGTCGAGCTACCACTCATTACCCGAGATGGGTATCCCAACTCCCACAAGAGAAGTTCAGTCAAGACAAAAATTCAACAGCGTAACATTATGCATAAATATTAGATCATACTCTTCCTCCTTCCTTTTTATAGAGTTTTTAAGTAATTAGTTTCCCAATTTCTCATTAAATTCATTTTTCATTAATTTTATTTAGGAAAAACCTCCCCCATACACATGTCTCTCAATCCCCTAGTTGAACTAGAAAATTAATTTTATTAATTAATTAATTATTCCTATTTCCTTCACCCACCTAAAAGAATTCCTAAAAATGCTCCTAAGTGTCCCAAAATTCCCTTACACTTCTTAAATGAATTATGCCTTACTTAATTCCTTGTTCAGTTCATTATCAGAAAGTTCCATTGGTAAGATTCCTTACTAAGTTAGTCATTCATCTTTTTCTTTACCTCCCCCCCCCACCTTTTTAGGTTTCCCTTTTTTCCTTAAGTTTCCTATTTCTTTGAAGTTTTCCTCTTTTTCCTTTTTAACTAAAAATCAAATTTATCAAGTGTAGATAAAACAACTAATTACCCTTTTTCTTCTTTAACTAAAATTTAATTTAGCAAGTGTATATGAAACAACCATTTACCCTCTTTTCTTTTTAATTAAATTAAAATAGAAAAAATAGATAAAAACAAACATTTCCCTTTTTAAAATTTTAATTCTTCATGAAAAATTGACTTAAATAAATTAATTTGAATTTCTTACCCCCTTCTTCTTACATGTTTATTTAATATTAAATTTTTACCACTAATTCTACTTAGACCTAGGTTTTAATTTCTCTAGGTCGGGTGACATTTTCATTAGGGAAAAATTGTTTTTAATTCTTACGTATCACATCAGTCATTTTAGGGCCGACTAGGTTTATTCACATACCAGTTAAATTCACGACGTGCCCTTCAGGATGCACTTGGTGCTCCAAGGGTGCCAGTCGCCTCTCTCCATTTTCCTTGTACAATGTTCCCTTTAGCACGCACTACATTCTCCAAGGGTGCCACTTGTCTCTTTCCATTTTCCTTGCACGACGTTCCCTTCAGGACGTGCTATGTGCTCCAAGGGTGCCACTCGCCTCTTTCCATTTTCCTTGTACGACATGCCCTTCAAGATGCACTATGTGCTCCAAGGGTTCCACTCGCCTCTTGACTAACTTGGTAGACATAAAAAACCCCTGGATTCAATACTCCGCCAGGTGATATTGTGTGACACTAAGGGCCTCTAAGGAATAAGGCCCCTGCTGTATTGCGTGCCCCTTAGAATCATCATGAGAAACTACCGCAGTCTGGCCTCACGACATCGTGGGTCTTCTCGAACTAGGAAATCGTTAACCTACACTTTGCACCATGGTTGGAGTGCTAGTATGTTGTGGCAGGGATGTTGTCCTCACCTCTCCCTCAAGTCTCTAGTTGTCTTGCATGACCCCTCTACTCCACATGTGAGTCTAGTCAACAATCTATCCTCATCCTGCATCCATCAACAAATCGTGTCAGAAACAATAATCAATCATCATAACATGTAATCATATGTACATGTGTCACATCAATAACATTCAAACCCAATATTCCTCTCCATGACTCGATCCAGAGTCCAAGGTGTTTCATCGATGCCTCTGCATCCTCACTGTCCAAAATCCTGCAGACTCAGGAGAACCCATTCAATAGCACCTGTCTATGTGAATACAACAAAATAACATATCATCAATCCATAATCTCTCATAATCATAATCGAACGATCGATAGTATAATAATCTGGATCACTTGCAAGAAAGTGTCCTCGAGGATAAGTTTTCTCAGTGTGTGCAAGAGCGGGATGTTACATACACCCCCTCTTGGTTTAAACTTTGTCCAGAAGTTTCACTATATATAAATGCCGAAATAAAGTGTGTCACAGTATCATAAGTCTATCTATCAAACAAAAATGGAAACTGTTGGCGCATAACATATGAGTCCTCCTAGGTCGTTGAGTGCGGACTATAGTTGTCCCACTGGACCTTGAATTGTTATATTGTTTGACACCATAGTTGTCGAATGCGATGGTCCAGAATACAGATCGTCTCTGCCATGAGTACACTCTCATCCGATACTTGTAAGGTACTCAAGTCAAACATGTGTAGGATCACTAACATAATGTCTCAAACAAAGATGTGAAAGACATCATGCATATGCCTCAAGGATCAGGAAAGGCTAGTCAATAGGCCATGGCCCTCTCTTTTCTACAATATCGCAGGATCCCACAAACCTAGGAGATATTTTATCACCCTTTCCAAACTTGATCTAACTCTTATGTGGTTCCACTCGCAATAATACTCTATCACCAACATCGTAACTACGGTCGACACAATGCGCATTGGCATAACTCTTCTACTGATCCTGCACTTCCTCGATCCTTTGTCTTATTGTTTGCATTGATATTCCATTACTTGGATCACTTCTGGTCCCAATAGTACCCTATCCTAAATCCAATCCCAACTCAAAGGCGTCTGACACGGTCGCTCTTAAGGAAACTCGAAAGGCGACATCCTAATGGTGCTTTGATAACTATGGTTATATGCGAATTCTACTAGTGGAAAGAATTATTCCCAACACTTATGTTGGTCCATCACGTACATACACAACATGTCCTCCAAGATTTAGTTTGTTTGTTTTGTCTGCCTATCTATCTTCGGGTGATACGCGGTACTAAAGTTAAGTTGGGTTCCCAAGGCCTCTCGGAAACTTGTCCATAATCGTCCAGTAAACACCGATTTTTGATCGAATATAATCCTCTTAGTCACACCATGCAACATCACAATATCATTGATGAAAACTCTAGCTATGTCAAGTGCCTTATACATCGTACACATAGGAATAAAATGAGTACTTTTTGTTAGAGTGTCGACTACCACAAAAATCGAGTCGTGTCTCCTTGCCATCAGTGGCAATCCAACAATAAAATCCATCGAAATGACCTCCCATTTCGATTATGGAATAGTGTGTGGCTATAGTAATCCTGTTGGATGTCTATGTTCAGCCTTCACCTGCTGACATTGTAGACATATTGCCATGCAGTTGACTATGTCTACCTTCATTCCTTTCCAAAAGAATAAGGGTTTAAGGTCTACCCTCATCTTCGTGACTCCTAGGTGAGCCATGCACACTGCTCTCTGAGCAACATTTAGGGTCAAACTTTTCAACGTGTCATTGGGTGGTACATAAATTTGATTTTTAAATCTCAATAATCCATCATCATCCAACGTAAATTCTTCAAATATTGGTACCATCATTTTGTTATGTCTGATAAAACCCTTGACCTCTTTGCACCAATCATTGTCGCACTGTAAAGTTAGAATATTTTCATATAGATTCGACTGAAGAGGCATCACCAAAAATATGTGCGGTCTCCAACTCAATGCAACATCCACTATGTTCATTGTCACTTTATGTAGGTAATATCAAAATCGTACTTGCTAATCAATTCCGACCAACATCATTGTCGCGCGTTCAAGTCGCTTTGTGTAAAGAGGTGTTGTAGTCCACAGTGGTCCGTCTTCAGTACAAATTTCCGTCCAATAAGGTAGTGTCTCCAAACACTCAAGGCATTAACAATGGATAACAACTCCAAATTGTGCATTGCATAGTTCTCCTCATGCCTTCTCAAATTCCTTGAGATGTAAGAGATCACTCGACCGTCTTCCATCAAGACTCCGCCTAAGACTTCCTTGTATGCGTCAATGCACACCAAGAAGTCCATATTAATGTCAAAGACCTTCAGTATTGGTGTCATTGTCAACAAATCCTTGAGCCTCTAAAATGCCTCTGCACATTTCTCGGTCCAAACAAACTTCTTGTTCTTCTTCTGCAATTTTGTAATAAGATTTTCTATCTTTGAGAAACCCTCGACGAATTGTCGATAGTATCCCACTAAACCCATGAAGCTACGCACTTCAGGGGCATTCATCGGTGCATGCCATTCAATAATAGCCTCGACATTTGTTGGATCCATGGCGATACCTTCACTGAAGATGACATGCCCTAAGTAGGGAATATTTGATTGATAAAATGAGCATTTAGACAATTTCCCATACAATTTGTTCTCTCACAAACACTGTAGTACCAAGCGAAAGTGTTCGTCGTGCTCCTCCAACATATGAGAGTAAATCAAAATGTCGTCAATGAATACTTGGACAAACATGTCCAAGTAGTTGTAGAACACCCGTTTCATCAAACTCATAAATACCCTAGGGGAATTTGTTAGTCCAAAAGGAAAAACAGTCAACTCATAATGTCCAAACCTCGTCCTAAAGGCGGTTTGAGGGACGTCATCCTACTTGGTCCATAAATGGTGATACCCTGATATCAAGTTGATCCTTGAAAACATCGTCACACCCTTCATCTGATCAAAAAAATAATCAATCCTTGGCAATGGATATTGATTCTTGATCATTTCTTTGTTCAATTGATGATAGTCAATTCTGAGTCTCCACGACCCATTCTTCTTATGTATGAAGATAATAGGTGCACCCCATAGTGACACTCTTGGATGTATAAGTCCTAGGTCCAACAACTCCTTTAGTTTCATTCTCAACTCCTGTAATTCGGGGGTCGACATCCAATAAGGAATTCTTGCTATCGGTTCAGTCCCCGGTTTTAGGTCTATGGTAAATTCCAACTCCCTCTCCAGAAACATCCATGTAAATTCTCAGGGAAGATGTCTGCAAACTCTCTCACCATCGGAAGGTGTTCTAGACCTTCCACTACTCCCTTTTCATTTAATGCAAGGGTCACATAAAGATTACATCCCTTGCACATGATCTTCCATAGCTACAAGAAAGAGATGAACCTCAGGGAAACTCGTTGGTTCTTACCTACAATCATGCATCTATGCCCCTCCTCATCAACAAAACTCGACCATTTTGTCTTACAGTTGAGTATTTCCTCATGCGATTCCAATCAATCCATACCGATCATAATGTCATAATATCCTAAGATCGTGACGTACAGTTTGTCCCTGGTGACAAACTCTCCTAGGTTAAGGCTACAACCCATAATGTTCCCACCAACCATTTGTTTGGCTCCAGAAGCCATTTCTACAAAGCTAAACTTATCCTGTTTGACTGCCTTAACCTTAATCCTTTTTAGCACTGCACCAGAAATGAAACTATTGGTAGCACCGGGATCTATCAAAATATTAAGGGTTTGGTCAATGACAGTACCTAACATCGAGCACAGTCGATTGGTGCTCTTCCTCGCAGTTATTCACCATTGCATGAATTTGATGGGCCTTGCCAAAATCTCCCACGGTAGTGTGTCCGACTGATCCAGATGCTCTAGTCCTTTCCACTAGGTAGTCGCGCTGGTAATGTGGTTCCCCACATGTCCAACACCCTTTCTTCTGCCCAGTACTCCTGGTACCCGAAGTAGAAGCTGGATCCTAACACTGAGGCCAACATGAACTTGTTTCCCTTAAGTTTCTCGGTAAAATGTGTGGAGCATACCGAAGCAACTTCAAAAATGGGCCTCATACTGGAGCACCATACAATTTCCCTCTTGCAAGGTGTTGAACTCACTGAGATGATGCTCAACAAATTTCTTAGAAAGATACCACTCCTGGAACCATTCCTCGAATAGTTCCCATGATACGTCTTCGATGGCCATGTTCAATTGCGGCAAGAATGTCTTCCATCATAGAATAATGCTCCCTTTTAGTTGAAATATCACCATGCGAACCTTCATGTTGGGCGTATAGTCGCGAAGTGCAAGAAGCTCACCAAATTCTCCAACCATGCCTCGACGACTGCACCGTCTGGTGCACCCAAGAACTCAGGAAAATTGACCTTCTTGAGTTCATGGTGAATACTAAAGGTATTGGTTGGGCATGCTATGGACCCTCAGGGGAACAGGCACCCTGGCCTCATCTCAACACATATGGTGAATCAAGGCCTTTGACAATCTATAGAAGGGCCTTGTCAGACTATCTTCATCCCTTACAGCTATTGAATCCAGCCCAAGGACATGTTCTTCCCCTTGGGGGTTAGAATCTGAGGGTGTGGGCACCTCTGGAGGCATTGCACCTCCTTTCATGACACCACGCCGTGAACCTCGGTGGCGTCCTCTAATCTAGATGATCACATGGACACGTTAAAGTTTTTAATTAG
>JZKD02S2334417.1:0-31984 GCA_000966675.3 Picea glauca
CTCCTTTATCATTTGTTGTGTTATGTGTTTTCTGTTCATTGATTATGTTGTTGTTTATATGCATCTTGAATGAGTAAATCCTATTAAAGTTGTGTTGCAAAGTTGATCCATTTGCATTTTAACACATAAATTTTACTTGCAAATATTTTCAAGAATGCAAGTCTTCTTCATTTTTAGATCAATATTGCTCTTAATATCTCCATAATGTGATATCAATTCATCCGTAAAATGGACCAAGAGATAATATAATTCTTTTTTCTTTCACAAAGTCATTGATACCAAACAAATTGATCATTTTCTAAAAATAAGGATGCAATAGGTACCTTTTGTAAGCACTTGGTGTAGATCAAAGAATTGCTCCATCTGGAATATCCATGTTATAAGATCTTTACCATCAAACTTCCTTGTATTGATATTTGGAATAAAGTAGTTCCTTGGATTTGAATTGAAGCCTTGATGATGTGGATCTTGAAGTGATGAATAATCATGAATCTAGGACTCAATCTTTATTTCCTCTACATTTTCATGATTGCCTTGCATTTTGGTATCTTTTATAGGAAGTCTCTCATCTAGAGCATGTAAGATCATGGAAAGCACATAATTTTGCAATTCTAACATCTTCTTTTCCATATGCTCTTGATTTCCATCCATCTTCTTTTCCATTTCCTTTTTATGGTGTTCTCAAGAATGTGATAAATCCATTAGTTTCAACATACTAGCACTCATTTCATCAACTTGGTTCTTTAATTGAGCTAGCATGTTTTCCAAGTCTTCACTTTCTTCGGATGTCATGTAACATCCCCAACCCAACCGAGGGACATTACAGTGCAAAATACTCATGCAATGAAATTTCTGCTAATTAATTTAGTTCTTTTACAACTAACTGATCTCATGTAGCTTTCAACTACGAATTAAAAACATATTTAACTATTGTTCCCTGCCATAGATTGATGCATCTACAACATACTAAAATAGACATGAATGCAACTAATAAAATTCATTGCAACAACATATAAATCATTCTCAAATACACATAGTTCATGCACAACAATTTAACTCATAAATACAAGATAGAAACATATTAAACACTTATATTTTCACAATAGTTGTGCAACCAATTGCTTGGGATGGGCATTCCACCAAAACGTAGAATAATTGTTCCAAATATCAACAACCATTCACCCCCGAGCTAAGGCTAGTAATTCACAAAAGAGGGTGGTATCTATCATTGTCCACTCAAAGCTTATAAAACTCACAACCCACTAGTATTCTCCTACAACTATCTTGATTTTCCACCAGCTCTCTTCCTCTTGACCTTCCCAACCCAAGGAATGTACCCCTTCATTGATATTATTCCCTCGGGCATCCCTTTCATTTATCAAGGTCTCTCTGGCATAGGTAGCTAGAAATATATCAACAGGAAACTCAAGGGACCTTGTTGCTAGAAAAAAACTACCAGCAAACAACAACAAACACTTGTTGTTTCAGTGCAACTCACACATTAGTTCACTCTTCAGGCATGACAACCTGGATCTTTAGTCTTTAGCTCCAACATGCTCCAACTTGCTCTAAAATTCTCCCTCCATAGCTGCACCAGCTCCAAGCTCTTTTTCTTTTCTCTACTTGCTCCTCATGCACAAAAACTCAATATGTAAAAATTATTGTCCCCCCCATACAGATTTCCTCTCTTTGGCTTGCCTTGTTTGACTCACACACTTCCCCAACCTGATTGTACTCAACCCCCATGTGCCTAATAACTATGGGATGTGACCACTCACACCCACCCTATTACATGTATTCAATGATTGGCTTTGGGAACACTCAATCAGAAATTAGAAGATTCATATATTAATAGCAACTTTAGGAAAATGGGTTGAATTAATATACACGGGTAATTCTCCCTTTGACCCCTTTCTTGGCCATTATCCTAGACCCTCCCCTCTCTTGTGGATTAATTCAACCCCCATCTCTTGTCCATGTCTGCTTAGCAGCTAGCGTCACATTTAATTATTAAAACATAGAAATACAATTCACATATTACATCGCTTTGGCCATAGCTACATATTATATCTACATTAAGCATAATCAAACTAGGGATTATAGTGGGGATGTTACGTTCCCCCTCCCATAAAATTGTGTGTTGTCCTCGATGCACACCATGCTGATATACATATATGCAAATTTACGTCACAATACTTAGAAAATAAAATTCTGCAATTTAACAACTCTAGTGATAGTTCCAACCATAATATCATGTTCCTCTCAACTTGTTGACCCAAGGAATGCATCATTCATTTATCATGGCTAACCCAATGGATGCACCATCTATTTATCAAGGCTAACCCAAGGAATGAGCCATTATTTTATCAAGGTCTCCAACACAGTTGGCTAGGACTCTGAGATGTGGTTCAGGAACTCTAGCTGCTCAAAATGGAGTCTTGCATTCCATTTTCTTCAAAATTGTCAAACACAATTGTGGGTATTATGCCCACATGTTTTCTTCATGCTCCCATGTAGCATCTTTGGGACAGTAGCAAGTCCAATGAAACTTTACCAACCTTATGGATTTGTTCATGAGCACCTTGACTTTCTGGTCTAGGATGCATACTGGTTCCACCTGGAAATCCCCTTCGTGCACCACCTAGATCACATTCCAATCAATTATGTGGATAGGGTCAGACACATACTTCTTCAATAATGATACATGAAATACATTATGCACTCTCATGGATGCAGACAATGCTAGCATGTTTGCAACTAGTCCTATCTTTTCTAATATTTCAAAAGGCTCACAATATCTCGCTGCCAACTTCGGGAAACTTCCTAATCTTAGTGAACTTCTATTTTCCTTCACTTTTAAAAACACATGTTCTCCCACTTTAAAACCTCTAAAAACTCTACTTTTGTCTGCATAAATTTTTTGCCTATCYTGGGAAGCCTTTAAATTTTGCTTGATYTTTGTCATATGCTCTTCCATTTCCTTCAACAAATCCRGCCCAACCACTGCTCTATCTGTTGGATTATCCCAACTCACTAGTGTATTACATTTTCTCCCATACAATGCTTCAAACAAAYTCATTTTTAATGAGGCATGATACCCATTGTTGTAAGCAAATTCAACCAAATGGATATAATCTTCCCACTTTGATGGTTGTTCCATCACATACATCATAAGCATGTCCTCAATTATTATGTTKGTCTTCTCTGTTTTCATGTCTGACTATGGATGATACATTGTACTAAGATTTAGATTTTTCCTAGAGCCCTTGAACAAACCTTTCCAAAAATTTGAAGTAAACTTTGGATCCCTATCTGAAACAATTGTCTTAGGCACCCCATGTAGCCTAGAAACTTCCTTCATATAAATTTATGCAATAATTGTTTTCTTGTGTGTAGTCTTCACGGAAATAAAATGTGTTGTCTTAGTTAATTTATCCACCACCACCATGATAGAAGTATGTCACTTCACTATTCTGGGAAACTTTGTAATAAACCAAACTGTGACAACTTCCCATTTCCATTCTGAAATGGGCAATGGCTATAGTAGCCATGTTGGATGCCTATGTTCAGTTTTCACTTTCTGACGTTCTATGCATCTGACTATGTAATCAAACACTTCTTTCTTCATTTCCGGCCAAAAGTATTGGCTTCTCACAGCTGCAATTGTCTTCTGATATCCTAGGTGCCCAACATATGGTACATTATGCATTTCCTTTAACACTGCATTTTTTAGCTCATTGGAATTCGACACATATACTTTTCCTTTAAACACATGAATTTCATCTTCTTTTAGCTCATAAGAAAACAAAAATTGTAGAAAATTACCTTGTTGTAATATCTCTTTTATTTTTAAATAATTTTGATATGAATTCTGCAACAATTTTGTCTTTCAGATCTATCATATACATGTTGATGGCTTCAATATGCACTTTATGAGCTCTCCTACTGAGTGCATCAACCACTTGATTTTCCTTTCCTTTTATATACTTAATTTCAAAGTCATATTTGCTAAGAAATTCCAGCCATATAGTTTGCCTTGCATTTAATGTTGGTTGTCCAAACAAATGTTTCAGACCACAATGGTCTGTCCTTAGCTCAAATTTATTACCCATGAGGTAATGTCTCCACATTTTTAATGCGTTGATCTAGGCGGGAATCAGTGGCCACCCACCTATTCCACTAGCTCAAAACAGGGGTTTCCACATTGGCAAATTTTCTACAGTTTTTCGAGTCCTAAACTTTTGAGGCCCTAAACAACGTTTTTTGGGTGTGGCACAGTCATAGAGTACGTTCTAGCCATAGTGTGGCGAAAAAATGTGTAGTCCTTGGATATACCTTTCTAACAATCTATTATGCGCCCCAAACGAAGATCGTATCCAAAAGTTACACCCTTGGGAAGTTAACAGATCAACTACCCCCATCGGGGCCCACAAACCTTTTTGGCATTTTATCTTCCAGGGTCAGGGTTTTGGATTTTATTTATCTTAAAATGTCCTTTAGAGATTCATTGTAATCATCATCATCTTTTTTTCAATGAGCGTAGCCATCACATCTCTTCTCATAGATAAGTTGTCACCATTCTAGCAAGTCATTCATTGTGTAATTTTACAGTTTCTGTACATTTCTCTCATTAATAAAAATTATGCATTATTGCAACTTTGTGTTTATTGCAATACATCTATATATTTCATTGTTATATATCCGTTTTCATTTTGTTCTCAAAATAATCTGGATCAGTGGTATCAAAACAAACTACTCCTTTTTGTTTCTTAGTACATGTCCCCGACGAGGTCAGGGTATAGGGAGTTGGGTCTCGAGCTAGTTTCTCTTGAGGACAACCACTCTTGTCAGCCTAAGCGACCTCCCATGGTGGAAGAAAAGAGAAATGAGGGAGTAGAAGATCCCATCAAGCTATTTCTCGTGGAATCCCTCACGCAAGAGAGGAATGAGATGTTGGAGAATTTTGCCCAAATCCTTCAATGATTGCCTACAATAGCAAGCGCGTCTTCGTCAAGCAATCACTTTGGTGATGCTGCCCCATTCAAGCTACACGTTAATTTCGATATTCCCGTAATTGAAGGTCAAATCGATGCAGATGCTTTGAAAAAATGGTTAAATTTGCTAGAAGGTTATTTCTTTGTTCATAATTTTTCTGACAGAGAAAAGAACACCTTTATGCTCCTTAAGGCTCTCCCACATGTTAAACATTGGTGGGAAAATTACTGGGAGAAAAATTCCACAATGGAGTCTGGAATATTTGGGGTTGAGCCCACTTGAGATTTTTTTTTATGGATGCGATAAAAGAGCAATATTACATTGTGGGAAACTATGACGACCAATACATGAGATGGACCACAATGTATCAAGAGAGGGGCCAAACAATGCCAAAGTTCACAAATACCTTCCATACCTTGCACACCAATTTGGGTATCAAAGACTCCGAGCAACATCTAGTTCTAAAATACTACGTGGCTCTACATAGGTACATCCAAACCGAAAGGGAATTTCTTTATGTTTCATTACTGGGAGTTGCTTATCGATATGTTGTCAAAATCAAGCAAAAATTTAAGCAACAGAACAAGTGGGAGTTCGGGTCTGCAAATCCGCAACAACCAAAGTATGGTAAAGGAAACCCTAACTCATAGAAAAACCAACCTCAAGACCACCAATCCAAGCCACAGGAAAAGAAGGGTGACAAGAAGATGAAAAATGACACTAGGAAGTGGTGCGACTTCCACAAAATACCCTGGCACAACACCGATGAATATCACTCAAAACAATCATTGGTGGTCGAGCTCAAAGAAACAGAGTCGAGCCCCGACTCAGACTCTAATTCAGACAATAATAAAAAGAAGACAGATAATTGATGAAGAACCCACTACTACTGTCACAACCGCAACAATCCAACCAGAAGAACCAGAGGATCCTGAGGAGGGGGAGTGCCTTTTCCATTCACATATGTGGGTGAAGGGGACCCCGTTGCATTTTATTGTTGATAACAAAAGCCAGAAGAACCTCATATCAATAGAGGTCATCAAGTATTTGGATTTGCCAACAACACCACACCTACAACCATACAACATCGGGTGGCTTCGCCAGGGTCGAAATCTTCGTGTCAGTCAGCAGTGTCGCCTCTCCTACGACATCAAGCCCTTCAAGGATGAGGTATTGTGTGATGTTTCCCCACTGTAAGTTTGTGATGTTCTGTTAGGCCAATTATATATGTGGAAGCTTCATGTTGTTTATGAGTCTCGACCCCGTAGCATAATTGTTACACTGGGGGGTAATCTCTACATGATACCAGAGGTAGTTCCGACCACTGTCTCGACAAAATAGTGCCGCAAAGTAATCTCTCATACCTCAAAGTTTAGCCTCTTCACAATATGTTCATAAGAGAAGGAAATTGCAACCATTGCAGCCTTGGCCCAAGACCTTCTATCCAACAGAAGTAGATCAACAAGATTGTAGAAGAGCACCGAGATATTCCTCCTCCACCTACGAGGGTGCTTCCACACTGGCCAGTCAAGCGAAGTTGTTACAAATCCATTCATAATCTTCATGTTGCATCTTCACCGAAAGAGACCTCCCACACTCAGGCAGATCATGAAATTAGATTGGTTAAACAGATCCAACCCCTCTAACAACAGGTTCATAACAACCTTCAACAAGCTCAACATGACAACTTCTTCAACAAGGCAAGCAACTCACCAAGGTTCAAATTCAGTAAAAGCTTCCCCGAGAACTTGACTCAATGGAGGCCATTGCTTCCTAAGGGGGAAAGAATGATCCAGGCGGGAATCAATGGCCACCCACCTATTCGACTGGATCAAAATAGGGGTTTCCACCTTTGCAGTTTTTCTACAGTTTTTCGAGTCCTAAACTTCTGGGGTCGTTTTGAGGCCCTAAACAATGTTTTTTTGGGCGTGGCACAGTCACATTATAACCTTTAGACTTAGTGTGTTAGTAAAATGTTTAGTCCTCGGATAGACCTTTCCAACGAGCTATCGTGCACCCCAAACGAAGATTGTATGCAAAAGTTACGCCCTTGGGAAGTTTATGTATCAACTACCCCCATCGGGGCCCACAAACCTTTTGGTGTTTCATCTTTCGGGGTTAGGGTTTTGGATTTTCTTTATGTTAAAAATGCATTTAGAGACTCATTGTAATCATCATCATCTTCTTGCGAATGAGTATACCCATCACATCTCTTCTCTGAGATAAGATGCCACCATTCTAGTGAGTCATTCACACTGTAATTTTATTGTTTTTGTACATTTATCTCATTAATAAAAATTGTGCATTACTGTATCTCTGTGTTTATTGCAATATCTCTGTATATTTCATTGTTATATCTCTGCTTTCATTTCATTCTCAAAGTAATCTGGATCATGCATGTACAATTGTTGCTAACTCCAAGTCATGTGTAATATAATTCCTCTCATGCTCCTTTAATTTTATGGACTCATAGCATAACACATGTTCTTTTTTACTGAGAACTTCACCGAACCCTTCCTTGCATGCATTAATGCACACAACAAAATCTTCATCTGGATCTACAATCTTCAACATTGGCGCACTTGTCAATATTTCCTTCAACTGTTGAAAGCTCTCTTTACACTTGGGTGTCCATTCAAATTTCACTCCCTTCTTCTGCAAAGAAGTGATTGGACTTATCTTTGAAAATTCTTTTATGAATCTTCGGTAATAACTGACAAGATCCATGAATGATCTAACCTTTGTGAAATTTCTTGGCATTGGCCATCCTCTAATGACCTCTATCTTCCCAGGATCAACTTCTATCCCTACTACTGAAATTATATGCCCCAAGTAGTGAATCTTCTTTTGGTAAAATATGCACTTACTTAGCTTAGGATACAATTTATGCTCTCTTAAAACTTGCAACACCATTCTTAAATGTTTCTCATGTTCCTCCTCTGACTTAGAGTAGATGAGTATATCATCTAGGAACACAATTACCAACTTGTCCAGGTGCTCCCTGAACACTCCATTCATCAAACACATAAATATTGTTGGGGCATTTGATAGTCCAAATGGCACTACCGTGAATTCATAATGCCCATATCTTGTCATGAATGTTGTCTTGTTGATATCTTCTTCTTTTATCCTTACTTGATGATAACCTAATCTCAAGTCAATCTTGGAAAAGATCCTTGCACCTTTCAGTTGATCAAACAAAACATCAATTATTGGCAAAGGATATTTGTTCTTTATGGTGACCTTATTCAGCTACCTCAAATCAATACACAGCCTTAAGGTCCATCTTTCTTCTTCACAAAAACAACTGGGGCTCCCCAAGGTGACACACTTAGGCGTATGTACCCCTTCTTTAACAATTCTTCAAGTTGCATCTGCAACTCTTTCAATTTTGGTGTGCCCATTATGTATGATGTCTTGGATACTAGGGTAGCTCCTAACACCAAACCAATAGAGAAATAAATGTCTTTTTTTTGGTGGAAATCATGGGATTTCCCGAAATACATCTTCAAAATACTTTAAGATCGGATGGTCTTCAATGCTTGCCACTCTATCTTTGGTTGCCTCTTCCATATGGGCTGCAAAAATCTGACATCCCTTTCTGATACTCTTTTTCAACTGCATAGCTGAAATTTCTCTAACAACTACAACTCTTGGAATGCCTTGAACCTTGTCTTGCTGACCTTCTTCATCAATAAATGTGATTGTCTTGTTATAACAGTCTAGAATAGCATGGTGTTTTTCCAACCAATCCATGCTAATTAAACAATCATATGAACCCAATGGTATGATGTTTGCATCTACCTTTGTACTAAGCCCATTCATGTCTATTGGACAATCTTTAACCAGCTCACTAATTTTCTTCTTAGCCCCCTGGCTAACTGAACTAACCAAGATTTCTTATGCTTACTCCTTTGCAAGTGAAATCTTTCAACAATGTTAACATTTATGAAACTATGACTAGCTCCATAATCAATTAAAATTGTTATGGGCTAGTTATCAATCTTACCTTCCACTTCAATCATGGGGGATTGATATTCAACTTGTTTGTTGTCCAAGGCTGCATAAATCCTTGGCATGATCCCTCCCATGTCTTCCACTGTTTTAATTACATGAATGTTGTGGATAGTCCTCGTTATTTCTCCTTTGTGAGGATAGTCCCTATATAAGTGATTTTCATCACATCCCCAACATTGAATAGGTTGTTGCCTTGGCCTTTTCCTAGATGAATTTGTAGTCTTGTGCTCATTTTGGGTTGATTGACCTTGTTGATTTGCTTGGGTGTTGTTCTTGAAAAAGGGTGGCTTAAATCTTTTATGTTTTTAATCCTTTTTCTCTTTCATCTTATCATTCCAAGATTTTTGGAAAACTGGCCTTCCTCTGCTTTGCTCATAAAGATGTCTTTCTCTCCTTATGGCTTCTTCCAAAGTCTTGGGGTTATCATATTGAATATTGTCACTATAGAAAGAGGGTAACCCACTTAGAAACCTTTGGATTTTGACCTTCTCATCCTTGATAAAGTCAACATACTTCAACAATTCAAAGAATCTCTTTTCATATTCGTCCATTGTCATGGTTCCCAACTCGAGTTCAAAGAACTCTTTCATCTTCCTTTCATAGTAATGGTCAGACAAATATTTCTCTTGGAAGTATCCTTTGAACTGCCTCCACGAGATCCTCTTCTCATCCAGGTTCTTTGCTTGCTTAAGTTGATCCCACCACATGGTTTTCTTTCCTTGCAAGTGGTAGGTGGCAATTTTAGCTTCTACCCATGAGGGGTAATCATATAGCTGGAAATATGTCTTCATTTCCAACAACCATGCTTTGGCCTCTTCTCTTTTTCTGTGATCACCATTGAAACTTGGTGGCTTAATCTTCCTGAGTTCACCTTGCAATATTTCTTCCTTGGGCCTTCTTCTTTTCCTCTAGACAAGAGACACACTTGGGATGCTCCCTGGCCCTGAACTTGCATGAGTTCTTCTAGTGGATTGCTTTGGAAAATGATGGTGCTTGCTCATGCTTCTTGACTACATACCATTCCCATGATCATCCATTTTTCTATGGGATCTAAATGTTGACACTTGTCTAGCACTAGTTGTTTGTTGAGTGCTAGAGTCTTTGTTCACTTGCTTATGCAACATATTTAATCTCTGAAGTATCTCTTCACGAGCCTTCATAATCCTCTAATTATTAGCTCCATAGCTCTGCACTTCCTTATGCAGGCTTCTCATAATGACAGGCTCTTGCCTATCTCTTCTTCCATTTGACTTTGTTTCAACATTCCCCATGTTGACATGCAGACCTATGATTTATTCCTCATGGTTGTAAGATCCTTGAGCATCTTCCATAACTCCAGTCCTCATAGAAGAACCAAATTTGTTTTTATGTACCTCTAATTCTGCAAGGAATGTGCATGTAATAATTATTGTTAGAACATGCATAGCATACAACATTTCATCCATTAGAATACATGCTAATTCTTTATCAATTTATGAAGGACACATTACACCTAATCACAATATGATTCATTAGGTGCATTCCTCTTGAAAATATCTTTTCAACGATTGCATTCATGCCTTAATCTGAGTTCTGAGCGAAAAGTTACAACATTTACATGCTACATTTTCTACTCTTTTACTCTTTTTTTCTTTATTTTCTACAATTATGGGTGGATATATGTATTCTATTCCTCAATACCTTTCCAACAACTATTCGTTTGCTCAAATCCGAGCTCCAAGTTGAAAGTTATGGTCCAGAGAAGTTTAGGTTGTTTTACCCAATTTATCCTTGTATGCTACAAGTGTCTTCTTTCATTCCCAACACATTTTCAGGTACCCATAACCCAAATCTGACTCCACCATTGGCTTCTATGGGTCATAATCTTTCTATCGACTACTCTTGTGCCCCAAACGAACTTCTGAGCATGGAGTTATGCCCTCTGGAAGTAATTTTGGTGCCAAAATTTTACGAGCTTTGGTTTGTGAACTGTTTAGTTCATTGGAAAGTTCTTTTTGAGTTCTTTTATTCGAGTTGCAGAGATAAGTGTACCTTGGCACACTCTATTCTCGTGGGTTTTGATTGGCTAAAAATTGTGTTTAGGTCCTCGAAAATGCCCCGCAAGTTAATGACATTCAAAAACCACAAAAATTCACATAACATCGATTATTTTACTACTTTAACAACCCTTTAAATCTAAACCGCTGATCTCAAATCACGTGGAATCTAAGTCGTTGATCCATGCTACATCAATCATTGGCGATCAACGTTCTCCCTTGGGTGCGAACCACACCTTGCTCGATTTTCCAACGTGACCGTCGCTCATTGTCCCATTTTCCCGACCACCGATTTGTACACAACTCTAAATCGATCGTCGACGATCTTTGTTGGGGAATGAGAAATCCTCACTAATTCATTCAATTCCCAACCATCTACACATCAACCACTTCTAGGCTTACGTGGCAACTGCTGACATGACATGACATGTGGATGTTGATGTGGCATGACATGTCATCATCCTCTTTTCCCCATTGGTCATCGACCGATTGTCTTAGACAACTTGAACACTTCGCCGACTTCAGTCGATGCTCGACCATTAGCCCGTCGACCATCGATGACTTTTCTTTCTTGATTCGAAACACTTCTCTGAATCAGTCGATGCTCGACCATCGACCCATCAACCATCGATGATCTCCATTGGAGATTGAAAATACTTTGTTGGATTCAGTCGACGTCGACCGTTGGCCATTGACAGTCAGAGGTGTCTTGTGGTCGAACAAAACTCTTAGCCAATTTGGCCGACCTGACCATCGGTCGTCGACGATTTCTCTTGGAAAATTTCCACACTTACCAATTTTTGACCAAAAACCTCGACGAATCTAAGTCGTCAATCTAATCCATTTCAAAAACCTTTGGAATGAATCATGTCTATTGATTGGATCTACGTTTCAAAACAATCGAAATGAATATAGACCGTCGATCTGATTGATTTCCCAAACTGTCGAAAATTAATCACAACCGTCGATTTGCTGAACCTTTTAAATGGCTGATACCTTACGTTTTTTTTTTAAATTAATCACAACGAATCTCGGTCGTTGATCTCTAGATCAAACATTATCTCAACTATCGATTCGAAAAACTGCTTGCAACTCTACAATGACCATTAAAACTCGAAATTCGATTATTCCAAGTCGAATTTGGCTCTGCAACTTTGCAAATTGGCTCCAATAAACCTTTGAAACAACTTTGAATCACTCAATCTCAAATTTGCTCATGAATTTGGGGAATTTCACTCTAATTTTTACCCATTTCTCCCCAAATTCGCACAGACAGAAGTCTACAATAACGAATCGTCAAATTTTCACTAGTTCAAACCCGTTCAAGCCTAATGTTTGAACCAAATGCTCTGATACCATAATGTAACGTCCCCCAACCCAACCGAGGGACAATACGGTGTAGAATACTCATAAAACGGAATTTCTGCTAATTAATTTAATTTTTTTACAACTAACTGAACTCCTGAAGCTTTCAACTATGAATTAAAAACATATTTAACTATTGTTCCTTGCCATACATTGATGCATCTACAACATACTAAAATAAATATGAATGCAACTAATAAACTTCATTATGACAACATATAAATCATTCTCAAATACACAAAGTTCATGCACAATAATTTAACTCATAAATACAAGACAAACAAATTAAACACTTATCTTTTCACTATAGTTGTGCAACCAACTACTTGGGATGGACGTTCCACCCAATCATAGACCGACTATTCCAAATCTCAACAACTAGTCACCCCCGAGCTGAGGCTAGCAATCCATAAAAGAGGGTGATCTCTCTCATTGTCCACTCACAACTTAGAAAACTCACACCTCACTGGTATTCTCCTACAACTATCTCAATTTTCTACCAGCTCTCTTCCTCTTGACCCGCCCAACCCAATGAATGTACCCCTTCACTGATCTCAGTCCCTCGGGCGTCCCATTAGTTTATCAGGGTCTCTCTGGCACATGTAGCTAGGAATATCTTAGTTGGGAACTCAAGAGAACTTCCTGCTATGAAAAACTACCAACAAATAGCAACAAGCATTTGTTGTTTTAGTGCAACTCACACATGAGTTCACTCTTCAGGCCTAACAACATGGCTCTTTAGTCTTTAGCTCCAATACGCACCAACTTTCTCTAGAATTCACCCTCCATGGTTGCACCGACAACAAGCTCTCTTTGTTTTCTCTACTTGCTCCTCATGCACAAAAACTCAATGTGTAAAAACTGTTGTAAGAACTCATGCACAAGAATCGACCAAATGAAATCAAGTTCATTGCGAATATGGCACCAAATATGGAACCCCCGAAAGAAAGCTTTGGGTGCGTTGGATCCAAATCACATAAAATTGGGTTGCAGAAAATATTATTGATACACGGGATCCTTGGGTGTCTTTGAGATGACGTTGGTGCCAATAGGTGCCTTGATATGTTGGGAGTCGACCATTTGAAAGTGCAAAACCCCTATGCCATCAATGTCGACTTGGCTGGTGATGAGGAAAAGGAGCAGAAAAGGCTATTTCCCCATGAGTATTGTTCTCAAGGGATGAGACTAAGCAAGTTGAAACGTCGTATGGAGGCGCAACCGGTTATGTTTATACAAAGGCCCAGAGAGACTCTGAATTTGTAAGACCAAATGGTTGCAACGGTTATGGCAGTAATCATAATTCAACTGATGCTGCCTTCAAATTGTCTAATGTTCAAGTAACTCCAAATTCTTCAAGTCTAGATGGTGCGACTTGATTCAAGCGAAAAATTCGATAGCAAATGATGAATAGGAGTGGACTGCCTTTGCGATGACATATATTAATCATGTTGGAACATAAGTTACAAACTAAACATGTTCTATGTCCAATTTAGCGAAGTGGCAATCCCCACATTGTGATAATTTTGCGGCTACTTTAGCCCAAAGTTTAATGGTATTTGGGCGAGCTATCATCTCCCGAGTGTATTCTTCTCTCGTCTCCATCTTATAGTTTATTAGCAAGTTTTGGATTAGAAGAGTTCTACACGGGACGTGTTACATTGACCGCAGAGACCAATGAGTTTTGAAGATATTTATTGTGATTGAAGCTATAACATGCAGTGTGTTAACAATTTTACAATAGTCTATGATATGGAAGAATTCTATTATAAAACACACCACACAGTTTCAATTAATTACAGAAATTAAGCACACGTTCGCTTAATATAGTCAACCATTGAGAACTTGCTTACTCGGACAAGCCAGATGACTGAGTATGGACCCAATGGACTTAAATATAAGTCAAGTCATATTAAAGTGGTGGATACTGTGAAACTGAATTCAAATTCTGAAAGCATGCTTTATTTATATGTCCCTTGCCTTGGAGAATGAGAATGTTGTGCATTGCTTGCACATAGGAATGAGTATTCTCAACCTCAAAGAGAATTGTTAGCACATAAAAGATAGTCAATTTATTGTGAATTGACTTTGTATATTTGAAGTTCTTTGTGCTCTTACGAGTGGGAGGATGATAATGGAATCGACTATTCTAACTGTTGTCATTATGTTGAGCCTTACTCTCTTTACGTTCAGGACAAATTACCGTGGAAATGTTTGTTCCATGGAGATGTTCTTGTTCTTTTTCTAGGCGGGTTACCATGGATACCTGGTTAGTAGATTGTGGTGCTTCTAGGCACATGACAATTTACTAAGATTCTTATACTATGTGACACTCATGGATCTTCTTCATGAAGACCAAGGATGGGATCTTTAGCAGATTCTAAGAGTTTAGGGCTCAATTAGAGAACCTGACATAGAAGAAGATCAAGATCAACACGAGTATTTGGTGAGGAGCGATCAACATGGACATAAGAAGCAATGACAAACCCTTTCTAGTTGAGATCACATGAAACTTGTGTCAATGTGTTGATGTGGTGGTTACCATGATCTTGTGTGCTTTGGAAAATGGAAATATTGTCACAGAGTTACCAAGGGAGCAGCGAGTGAGGCAGACTGGACAAGCATGGTTTTTAGTGACAGAGGGAGTTGGCCTCTGAGTTCAATATGAAGGATCTTGGTCTGATGCACTATTACTTGGGATTGGAGGTATGGAAAAAGTCAGGTTGTATCTCCCTAGGTTAAGGGAAGTATGCAGTGGAAATCCTGAAGAGGTTCATAATGTTGGATTGCAAGGCAATGGCTACACCTATGGTATAAAATCTGAAGTTGTTGCAGGATACGACTTCAGAGACTATGGATGTTACTTTNGTCTTCTCTGTTTTCATGTCTGACTATGGATGATACATTGTACTAAGATTTAGATTTTTCCTAGAGCCCTTGAACAAACCTTTCCAAAAATTTGAAGTAAACTTTGGATCCCTATCTGAAACAATTGTCTTAGGCACCCCATGTAGCCTAGAAACTTCCTTCATATAAATTTATGCAATAATTGTTTTCTTGTGTGTAGTCTTCACGGAAATAAAATGTGTTGTCTTAGTTAATTTATCCACCACCACCATGATAGAAGTATGTCACTTCACTATTCTGGGAAACTTTGTAATAAACCAAACTGTGACAACTTCCCATTTCCATTCTGAAATGGGCAATGGCTATAGTAGCCATGTTGGATGCCTATGTTCAGTTTTCACTTTCTGACGTTCTATGCATCTGACTATGTAATCAAACACTTCTTTCTTCATTTCCGGCCAAAAGTATTGGCTTCTCACAGCTGCAATTGTCTTCTGATATCCTAGGTGCCCAACATATGGTACATTATGCATTTCCTTTAACACTGCATTTTTTAGCTCATTGGAATTCGACACATATACTTTTCCTTTAAACACATGAATTTCATCTTCTTTTAGCTCATAAGAAAACAAAAATTGTAGAAAATTACCTTGTTGTAATATCTCTTTTATTTTTAAATAATTTTGATATGAATTCTGCAACAATTTTGTCTTTCAGATCTATCATATACATGTTGATGGCTTCAATATGCACTTTATGAGCTCTCCTACTGAGTGCATCAACCACTTGATTTTCCTTTCCTTTTATATACTTAATTTCAAAGTCATATTTGCTAAGAAATTCCAGCCATATAGTTTGCCTTGCATTTAATGTTGGTTGTCCAAACAAATGTTTCAGACCACAATGGTCTGTCCTTAGCTCAAATTTATTACCCATGAGGTAATGTCTCCACATTTTTAATGCGTTGATCTAGGCGGGAATCAGTGGCCACCCACCTATTCCACTAGCTCAAAACAGGGGTTTCCACATTGGCAAATTTTCTACAGTTTTTCGAGTCCTAAACTTTTGAGGCCCTAAACAACGTTTTTTGGGTGTGGCACAGTCATAGAGTACGTTCTAGCCATAGTGTGGCGAAAAAATGTGTAGTCCTTGGATATACCTTTCTAACAATCTATTATGCGCCCCAAACGAAGATCGTATCCAAAAGTTACACCCTTGGGAAGTTAACAGATCAACTACCCCCATCGGGGCCCACAAACCTTTTTGGCATTTTATCTTCCAGGGTCAGGGTTTTGGATTTTATTTATCTTAAAATGTCCTTTAGAGATTCATTGTAATCATCATCATCTTTTTTTCAATGAGCGTAGCCATCACATCTCTTCTCATAGATAAGTTGTCACCATTCTAGCAAGTCATTCATTGTGTAATTTTACAGTTTCTGTACATTTCTCTCATTAATAAAAATTATGCATTATTGCAACTTTGTGTTTATTGCAATACATCTATATATTTCATTGTTATATATCCGTTTTCATTTTGTTCTCAAAATAATCTGGATCAGTGGTATCAAAACAAACTACTCCTTTTTGTTTCTTAGTACATGTCCCCGACGAGGTCAGGGTATAGGGAGTTGGGTCTCGAGCTAGTTTCTCTTGAGGACAACCACTCTTGTCAGCCTAAGCGACCTCCCATGGTGGAAGAAAAGAGAAATGAGGGAGTAGAAGATCCCATCAAGCTATTTCTCGTGGAATCCCTCACGCAAGAGAGGAATGAGATGTTGGAGAATTTTGCCCAAATCCTTCAATGATTGCCTACAATAGCAAGCGCGTCTTCGTCAAGCAATCACTTTGGTGATGCTGCCCCATTCAAGCTACACGTTAATTTCGATATTCCCGTAATTGAAGGTCAAATCGATGCAGATGCTTTGAAAAAATGGTTAAATTTGCTAGAAGGTTATTTCTTTGTTCATAATTTTTCTGACAGAGAAAAGAACACCTTTATGCTCCTTAAGGCTCTCCCACATGTTAAACATTGGTGGGAAAATTACTGGGAGAAAAATTCCACAATGGAGTCTGGAATATTTGGGGTTGAGCCCACTTGAGATTTTTTTTTATGGATGCGATAAAAGAGCAATATTACATTGTGGGAAACTATGACGACCAATACATGAGATGGACCACAATGTATCAAGAGAGGGGCCAAACAATGCCAAAGTTCACAAATACCTTCCATACCTTGCACACCAATTTGGGTATCAAAGACTCCGAGCAACATCTAGTTCTAAAATACTACGTGGCTCTACATAGGTACATCCAAACCGAAAGGGAATTTCTTTATGTTTCATTACTGGGAGTTGCTTATCGATATGTTGTCAAAATCAAGCAAAAATTTAAGCAACAGAACAAGTGGGAGTTCGGGTCTGCAAATCCGCAACAACCAAAGTATGGTAAAGGAAACCCTAACTCATAGAAAAACCAACCTCAAGACCACCAATCCAAGCCACAGGAAAAGAAGGGTGACAAGAAGATGAAAAATGACACTAGGAAGTGGTGCGACTTCCACAAAATACCCTGGCACAACACCGATGAATATCACTCAAAACAATCATTGGTGGTCGAGCTCAAAGAAACAGAGTCGAGCCCCGACTCAGACTCTAATTCAGACAATAATAAAAAGAAGACAGATAATTGATGAAGAACCCACTACTACTGTCACAACCGCAACAATCCAACCAGAAGAACCAGAGGATCCTGAGGAGGGGGAGTGCCTTTTCCATTCACATATGTGGGTGAAGGGGACCCCGTTGCATTTTATTGTTGATAACAAAAGCCAGAAGAACCTCATATCAATAGAGGTCATCAAGTATTTGGATTTGCCAACAACACCACACCTACAACCATACAACATCGGGTGGCTTCGCCAGGGTCGAAATCTTCGTGTCAGTCAGCAGTGTCGCCTCTCCTACGACATCAAGCCCTTCAAGGATGAGGTATTGTGTGATGTTTCCCCACTGTAAGTTTGTGATGTTCTGTTAGGCCAATTATATATGTGGAAGCTTCATGTTGTTTATGAGTCTCGACCCCGTAGCATAATTGTTACACTGGGGGGTAATCTCTACATGATACCAGAGGTAGTTCCGACCACTGTCTCGACAAAATAGTGCCGCAAAGTAATCTCTCATACCTCAAAGTTTAGCCTCTTCACAATATGTTCATAAGAGAAGGAAATTGCAACCATTGCAGCCTTGGCCCAAGACCTTCTATCCAACAGAAGTAGATCAACAAGATTGTAGAAGAGCACCGAGATATTCCTCCTCCACCTACGAGGGTGCTTCCACACTGGCCAGTCAAGCGAAGTTGTTACAAATCCATTCATAATCTTCATGTTGCATCTTCACCGAAAGAGACCTCCCACACTCAGGCAGATCATGAAATTAGATTGGTTAAACAGATCCAACCCCTCTAACAACAGGTTCATAACAACCTTCAACAAGCTCAACATGACAACTTCTTCAACAAGGCAAGCAACTCACCAAGGTTCAAATTCAGTAAAAGCTTCCCCGAGAACTTGACTCAATGGAGGCCATTGCTTCCTAAGGGGGAAAGAATGATCCAGGCGGGAATCAATGGCCACCCACCTATTCGACTGGATCAAAATAGGGGTTTCCACCTTTGCAGTTTTTCTACAGTTTTTCGAGTCCTAAACTTCTGGGGTCGTTTTGAGGCCCTAAACAATGTTTTTTTGGGCGTGGCACAGTCACATTATAACCTTTAGACTTAGTGTGTTAGTAAAATGTTTAGTCCTCGGATAGACCTTTCCAACGAGCTATCGTGCACCCCAAACGAAGATTGTATGCAAAAGTTACGCCCTTGGGAAGTTTATGTATCAACTACCCCCATCGGGGCCCACAAACCTTTTGGTGTTTCATCTTTCGGGGTTAGGGTTTTGGATTTTCTTTATGTTAAAAATGCATTTAGAGACTCATTGTAATCATCATCATCTTCTTGCGAATGAGTATACCCATCACATCTCTTCTCTGAGATAAGATGCCACCATTCTAGTGAGTCATTCACACTGTAATTTTATTGTTTTTGTACATTTATCTCATTAATAAAAATTGTGCATTACTGTATCTCTGTGTTTATTGCAATATCTCTGTATATTTCATTGTTATATCTCTGCTTTCATTTCATTCTCAAAGTAATCTGGATCATGCATGTACAATTGTTGCTAACTCCAAGTCATGTGTAATATAATTCCTCTCATGCTCCTTTAATTTTATGGACTCATAGCATAACACATGTTCTTTTTTACTGAGAACTTCACCGAACCCTTCCTTGCATGCATTAATGCACACAACAAAATCTTCATCTGGATCTACAATCTTCAACATTGGCGCACTTGTCAATATTTCCTTCAACTGTTGAAAGCTCTCTTTACACTTGGGTGTCCATTCAAATTTCACTCCCTTCTTCTGCAAAGAAGTGATTGGACTTATCTTTGAAAATTCTTTTATGAATCTTCGGTAATAACTGACAAGATCCATGAATGATCTAACCTTTGTGAAATTTCTTGGCATTGGCCATCCTCTAATGACCTCTATCTTCCCAGGATCAACTTCTATCCCTACTACTGAAATTATATGCCCCAAGTAGTGAATCTTCTTTTGGTAAAATATGCACTTACTTAGCTTAGGATACAATTTATGCTCTCTTAAAACTTGCAACACCATTCTTAAATGTTTCTCATGTTCCTCCTCTGACTTAGAGTAGATGAGTATATCATCTAGGAACACAATTACCAACTTGTCCAGGTGCTCCCTGAACACTCCATTCATCAAACACATAAATATTGTTGGGGCATTTGATAGTCCAAATGGCACTACCGTGAATTCATAATGCCCATATCTTGTCATGAATGTTGTCTTGTTGATATCTTCTTCTTTTATCCTTACTTGATGATAACCTAATCTCAAGTCAATCTTGGAAAAGATCCTTGCACCTTTCAGTTGATCAAACAAAACATCAATTATTGGCAAAGGATATTTGTTCTTTATGGTGACCTTATTCAGCTACCTCAAATCAATACACAGCCTTAAGGTCCATCTTTCTTCTTCACAAAAACAACTGGGGCTCCCCAAGGTGACACACTTAGGCGTATGTACCCCTTCTTTAACAATTCTTCAAGTTGCATCTGCAACTCTTTCAATTTTGGTGTGCCCATTATGTATGATGTCTTGGATACTAGGGTAGCTCCTAACACCAAACCAATAGAGAAATAAATGTCTTTTTTTTGGTGGAAATCATGGGATTTCCCGAAATACATCTTCAAAATACTTTAAGATCGGATGGTCTTCAATGCTTGCCACTCTATCTTTGGTTGCCTCTTCCATATGGGCTGCAAAAATCTGACATCCCTTTCTGATACTCTTTTTCAACTGCATAGCTGAAATTTCTCTAACAACTACAACTCTTGGAATGCCTTGAACCTTGTCTTGCTGACCTTCTTCATCAATAAATGTGATTGTCTTGTTATAACAGTCTAGAATAGCATGGTGTTTTTCCAACCAATCCATGCTAATTAAACAATCATATGAACCCAATGGTATGATGTTTGCATCTACCTTTGTACTAAGCCCATTCATGTCTATTGGACAATCTTTAACCAGCTCACTAATTTTCTTCTTAGCCCCCTGGCTAACTGAACTAACCAAGATTTCTTATGCTTACTCCTTTGCAAGTGAAATCTTTCAACAATGTTAACATTTATGAAACTATGACTAGCTCCATAATCAATTAAAATTGTTATGGGCTAGTTATCAATCTTACCTTCCACTTCAATCATGGGGGATTGATATTCAACTTGTTTGTTGTCCAAGGCTGCATAAATCCTTGGCATGATCCCTCCCATGTCTTCCACTGTTTTAATTACATGAATGTTGTGGATAGTCCTCGTTATTTCTCCTTTGTGAGGATAGTCCCTATATAAGTGATTTTCATCACATCCCCAACATTGAATAGGTTGTTGCCTTGGCCTTTTCCTAGATGAATTTGTAGTCTTGTGCTCATTTTGGGTTGATTGACCTTGTTGATTTGCTTGGGTGTTGTTCTTGAAAAAGGGTGGCTTAAATCTTTTATGTTTTTAATCCTTTTTCTCTTTCATCTTATCATTCCAAGATTTTTGGAAAACTGGCCTTCCTCTGCTTTGCTCATAAAGATGTCTTTCTCTCCTTATGGCTTCTTCCAAAGTCTTGGGGTTATCATATTGAATATTGTCACTATAGAAAGAGGGTAACCCACTTAGAAACCTTTGGATTTTGACCTTCTCATCCTTGATAAAGTCAACATACTTCAACAATTCAAAGAATCTCTTTTCATATTCGTCCATTGTCATGGTTCCCAACTCGAGTTCAAAGAACTCTTTCATCTTCCTTTCATAGTAATGGTCAGACAAATATTTCTCTTGGAAGTATCCTTTGAACTGCCTCCACGAGATCCTCTTCTCATCCAGGTTCTTTGCTTGCTTAAGTTGATCCCACCACATGGTTTTCTTTCCTTGCAAGTGGTAGGTGGCAATTTTAGCTTCTACCCATGAGGGGTAATCATATAGCTGGAAATATGTCTTCATTTCCAACAACCATGCTTTGGCCTCTTCTCTTTTTCTGTGATCACCATTGAAACTTGGTGGCTTAATCTTCCTGAGTTCACCTTGCAATATTTCTTCCTTGGGCCTTCTTCTTTTCCTCTAGACAAGAGACACACTTGGGATGCTCCCTGGCCCTGAACTTGCATGAGTTCTTCTAGTGGATTGCTTTGGAAAATGATGGTGCTTGCTCATGCTTCTTGACTACATACCATTCCCATGATCATCCATTTTTCTATGGGATCTAAATGTTGACACTTGTCTAGCACTAGTTGTTTGTTGAGTGCTAGAGTCTTTGTTCACTTGCTTATGCAACATATTTAATCTCTGAAGTATCTCTTCACGAGCCTTCATAATCCTCTAATTATTAGCTCCATAGCTCTGCACTTCCTTATGCAGGCTTCTCATAATGACAGGCTCTTGCCTATCTCTTCTTCCATTTGACTTTGTTTCAACATTCCCCATGTTGACATGCAGACCTATGATTTATTCCTCATGGTTGTAAGATCCTTGAGCATCTTCCATAACTCCAGTCCTCATAGAAGAACCAAATTTGTTTTTATGTACCTCTAATTCTGCAAGGAATGTGCATGTAATAATTATTGTTAGAACATGCATAGCATACAACATTTCATCCATTAGAATACATGCTAATTCTTTATCAATTTATGAAGGACACATTACACCTAATCACAATATGATTCATTAGGTGCATTCCTCTTGAAAATATCTTTTCAACGATTGCATTCATGCCTTAATCTGAGTTCTGAGCGAAAAGTTACAACATTTACATGCTACATTTTCTACTCTTTTACTCTTTTTTTCTTTATTTTCTACAATTATGGGTGGATATATGTATTCTATTCCTCAATACCTTTCCAACAACTATTCGTTTGCTCAAATCCGAGCTCCAAGTTGAAAGTTATGGTCCAGAGAAGTTTAGGTTGTTTTACCCAATTTATCCTTGTATGCTACAAGTGTCTTCTTTCATTCCCAACACATTTTCAGGTACCCATAACCCAAATCTGACTCCACCATTGGCTTCTATGGGTCATAATCTTTCTATCGACTACTCTTGTGCCCCAAACGAACTTCTGAGCATGGAGTTATGCCCTCTGGAAGTAATTTTGGTGCCAAAATTTTACGAGCTTTGGTTTGTGAACTGTTTAGTTCATTGGAAAGTTCTTTTTGAGTTCTTTTATTCGAGTTGCAGAGATAAGTGTACCTTGGCACACTCTATTCTCGTGGGTTTTGATTGGCTAAAAATTGTGTTTAGGTCCTCGAAAATGCCCCGCAAGTTAATGACATTCAAAAACCACAAAAATTCACATAACATCGATTATTTTACTACTTTAACAACCCTTTAAATCTAAACCGCTGATCTCAAATCACGTGGAATCTAAGTCGTTGATCCATGCTACATCAATCATTGGCGATCAACGTTCTCCCTTGGGTGCGAACCACACCTTGCTCGATTTTCCAACGTGACCGTCGCTCATTGTCCCATTTTCCCGACCACCGATTTGTACACAACTCTAAATCGATCGTCGACGATCTTTGTTGGGGAATGAGAAATCCTCACTAATTCATTCAATTCCCAACCATCTACACATCAACCACTTCTAGGCTTACGTGGCAACTGCTGACATGACATGACATGTGGATGTTGATGTGGCATGACATGTCATCATCCTCTTTTCCCCATTGGTCATCGACCGATTGTCTTAGACAACTTGAACACTTCGCCGACTTCAGTCGATGCTCGACCATTAGCCCGTCGACCATCGATGACTTTTCTTTCTTGATTCGAAACACTTCTCTGAATCAGTCGATGCTCGACCATCGACCCATCAACCATCGATGATCTCCATTGGAGATTGAAAATACTTTGTTGGATTCAGTCGACGTCGACCGTTGGCCATTGACAGTCAGAGGTGTCTTGTGGTCGAACAAAACTCTTAGCCAATTTGGCCGACCTGACCATCGGTCGTCGACGATTTCTCTTGGAAAATTTCCACACTTACCAATTTTTGACCAAAAACCTCGACGAATCTAAGTCGTCAATCTAATCCATTTCAAAAACCTTTGGAATGAATCATGTCTATTGATTGGATCTACGTTTCAAAACAATCGAAATGAATATAGACCGTCGATCTGATTGATTTCCCAAACTGTCGAAAATTAATCACAACCGTCGATTTGCTGAACCTTTTAAATGGCTGATACCTTACGTTTTTTTTTTAAATTAATCACAACGAATCTCGGTCGTTGATCTCTAGATCAAACATTATCTCAACTATCGATTCGAAAAACTGCTTGCAACTCTACAATGACCATTAAAACTCGAAATTCGATTATTCCAAGTCGAATTTGGCTCTGCAACTTTGCAAATTGGCTCCAATAAACCTTTGAAACAACTTTGAATCACTCAATCTCAAATTTGCTCATGAATTTGGGGAATTTCACTCTAATTTTTACCCATTTCTCCCCAAATTCGCACAGACAGAAGTCTACAATAACGAATCGTCAAATTTTCACTAGTTCAAACCCGTTCAAGCCTAATGTTTGAACCAAATGCTCTGATACCATAATGTAACGTCCCCCAACCCAACCGAGGGACAATACGGTGTAGAATACTCATAAAACGGAATTTCTGCTAATTAATTTAATTTTTTTACAACTAACTGAACTCCTGAAGCTTTCAACTATGAATTAAAAACATATTTAACTATTGTTCCTTGCCATACATTGATGCATCTACAACATACTAAAATAAATATGAATGCAACTAATAAACTTCATTATGACAACATATAAATCATTCTCAAATACACAAAGTTCATGCACAATAATTTAACTCATAAATACAAGACAAACAAATTAAACACTTATCTTTTCACTATAGTTGTGCAACCAACTACTTGGGATGGACGTTCCACCCAATCATAGACCGACTATTCCAAATCTCAACAACTAGTCACCCCCGAGCTGAGGCTAGCAATCCATAAAAGAGGGTGATCTCTCTCATTGTCCACTCACAACTTAGAAAACTCACACCTCACTGGTATTCTCCTACAACTATCTCAATTTTCTACCAGCTCTCTTCCTCTTGACCCGCCCAACCCAATGAATGTACCCCTTCACTGATCTCAGTCCCTCGGGCGTCCCATTAGTTTATCAGGGTCTCTCTGGCACATGTAGCTAGGAATATCTTAGTTGGGAACTCAAGAGAACTTCCTGCTATGAAAAACTACCAACAAATAGCAACAAGCATTTGTTGTTTTAGTGCAACTCACACATGAGTTCACTCTTCAGGCCTAACAACATGGCTCTTTAGTCTTTAGCTCCAATACGCACCAACTTTCTCTAGAATTCACCCTCCATGGTTGCACCAACAACAAGCTCTCTTTGTTTTCTCTACTTGCTCCTCATGCACAAAAACTCAATGTGTAAAAACTGTTGTAAGAACTAATGCACAAGAATCGACCAAATGAAATCAAGTTCATTGCGGATATGGCACCGAATATGGAACCCCCGAAAGAAAGCTTTGGGTGCGTTGGATCCAAATCACATAAAATTGGGTTGCAGAAAATATTATTGGTACACGGGATCCTTGGGTGTCTTTGAGATGACGTTGGTGCCAATAGGTGCCTTGATATGTTGGGACTCGACCATTTGAAAGTGCAAAACCCCTATGCCATGAATGTCGACTTGGCTGGTGATGAGGAAAAGGAGCAGAAAAGGCTATTTTCCCATGAGTATTGTTCTCAAGGGATGAGACTAAGCAAGTCGAAACGTCGTATGGAGGCGCAACCGGTTATGTTTATACAAAGGCCCAGAGAGACTCTGAATTCGTAAGACCAAATGGTTGCAGCGGTTATGGCAGTAATCATAATTCAACTGATGCTGCCTTCAAATTGTCTAATGTTCAAGTAACTCCAAATTCTTCAAGTCTAGATGGTACGACTTGATTCAAGCGAAAAATTCGATAGCAAATGATGAATAGGAGTGGACTGCCTTTGCGATGACATATATTAATCATGTTGGAACATAAGTTACAAACTAAACATGTTCTATGTCCAATTTAGCGAAGTGGCAATCCCCACATTGTGATAATTTTGCGGCTACTTTAGCCCAAAGTTTAATGGTATTTGGGCGAGCTATCATCTCCCGAGTGTATTCTTCTCTCGTCTCCATCTTATAGTTTATTAGCAAGTTTTGGATTAGAAGAGTTCTACACGGGACGTGTTACATTGACCGCAGAGACCAATGAGTTTTGAAGATATTTATTGTGATTGAAGCTATAACATGCAGTGTGTTAACAATTTTACAATAGTCTATGATATGGAAGAATTCTATTATAAAACACACCACACAGTTTCAATTAATTACAGAAATTAAGCACACGTTCGCTTAATATAGTCAACCATTGAGAACTTGCTTACTCGGACAAGCCAGATGACTGAGTATGGACCCAATGGACTTAAATATAAGTCAAGTCATATTAAAGTGGTGGATACTGTGAAACTGAATTCAAATTCTGAAAGCATGCTTTATTTATATGTCCCTTGCCTTGGAGAATGAGAATGTTGTGCATTGCTTGCACATAGGAATGAGTATTCTCAACCTCAAAGAGAATTGTTAGCACATAAAAGATAGTCAATTTATTGTGAATTGACTTTGTATATTTGAAGTTCTTTGTGCTCTTACGAGTGGGAGGATGATAATGGAATCGACTATTCTAACTGTTGTCATTATGTTGAGCCTTACTCTCTTTACGTTCAGGACAAATTACCGTGGAAATGTTTGTTCCATGGAGATGTTCTTGTTCTTTTTCTAGGCGGGTTACCATGGATACCTGGTTAGTAGATTGTGGTGCTTCTAGGCACATGACAATTTACTAAGATTCTTATACTATGTGACACTCATGGATCTTCTTCATGAAGACCAAGGATGGGATCTTTAGCAGATTCTAAGAGTTTAGGGCTCAATTAGAGAACCTGACATAGAAGAAGATCAAGATCAACACGAGTATTTGGTGAGGAGCGATCAACATGGACATAAGAAGCAATGACAAACCCTTTCTAGTTGAGATCACATGAAACTTGTGTCAATGTGTTGATGTGGTGGTTACCATGATCTTGTGTGCTTTGGAAAATGGAAATATTGTCACAGAGTTACCAAGGGAGCAGCGAGTGAGGCAGACTGGACAAGCATGGTTTTTAGTGACAGAGGGAGTTGGCCTCTGAGTTCAATATGAAGGATCTTGGTCTGATGCACTATTACTTGGGATTGGAGGTATGGAAAAAGTCAGGTTGTATCTCCCTAGGTTAAGGGAAGTATGCAGTGGAAATCCTGAAGAGGTTCATAATGTTGGATTGCAAGGCAATGGCTACACCTATGGTATAAAATCTGAAGTTGTTGCAGGATACGACTTCAGAGACTATGGATGTTACTTTATACAGGAAGATGGTGGGTTCGTTGGTGTACTTGACGAACATGAGACTGTATATATATTTTGAACACCCTGAGCCAATATATGGAGCAGCCCAGACAGGTTCATTTGGTCGCAACAAAACATGTGATGAGGTACCTTATGGGTACATTGGATTATGGTCTCAGGTTGCGACAGACCATGAGTTCGGGTTATATGGATATTTGGATTCAGATTGGGCTGACATTATTCCTGATCGAAAGAGTACTTCGACATATTGCTTCAGTCTAGGCTCTAGTATGGTTTCATGGAGCAGCAGGAAGCAGTTATGTGTAGCACTTGGTATGACTGAGGTTAATTCTTTGGCAGCATGTGCAATAGCAGTGTGTCTTCGAGAACTGTTGTTTGGGTTATTTGGTCTAGAATTGGAGGCGACCTGCATTTGGTGTGACAACCATAGTTGCATGAAGTCATCAAAGAACCTTGTGGTCTATGACGGGTCAAAGCATATCGAGTTCAAATATTACTATATCAGGGATATGGTGCAGATGTAGATTTTAACCTTGTACAATATTTACTGCAAACATATTTTCAGTAAAAGAATAGAAAATATACAGTGGCAAATACAAACATTACACATAGATTTTTCCCTTGGAAACCCAAACTGGGAAAACCAACATATTCTATATTCATTCATAGTGTTACAATGTTTACAATACAATATACATATAGGAGCCAGCGACATCCAAAACCCTAACCCAATGACCTGGATTAGTCAACAACCCCAATTCCTAAACCGGAAATAGAAAACCATCGACAAAAACCATGTGCCTAAAAACCACCCAAAAATGCGACACATACCCAACAACAAAAGGGAACAACGAGGCTCCAGTTTCGTGACTATAGAGGATCATGTTGCAAATGTGTTTACCAAGCCATTGTCGAGGACAAAGTTTGAGTACTTCAAGGACAAGCTTGGCGTGGTACCTCTTAAGAGGGAGTGTTCTCATCCAGCATGAAAAAAGGGTTGGCACTGAGACAGGTGGAACTCATTTAGCATGAAAAAGGGCTGGCATTGAGACAGGTGGAACTCATCTAGCATGAAAAAGGGTTGGCACTGAGTGTTCTCATCCAACATTAAAAAGGGTTGGCACTAAGATAGGTGGGACTCATCCAACATGAAAAAGGGTTGGCACTGAGTGTTCTCATCCAACATGAAAAAGGGCCAGCACTGAGACAGGTGGATCTCATCCAGCATGAAAAAGGGCTGGCACTGAGACTGAGGGTGCACATGATCGGGTACTGATGCATTGCAGGGTAGTGGATGTCCTGGGGACATGTTGTAGTTATTTGAGAACTACCCACAGGCCTTTGATGAATTGGCTGTGAAATCACAAGGGTACACATGATGAGGTACATATGCATTGCGAGGTAGTGGATGTCATGGTGACATGTTGAAGCTATTTGAGAGCTATCCATAGGTAATCTTGAGAGGTAATATTGGCATAATGTAGAATGTCTCCCTTGTTGAGAGGGAGTGTTGATGTTTGGGCAGCATCGAAAAGACATTCTACTTGATTAATAATTAATAATATGATTATTAATTATTAAACAATATTATTAATGTAATAATATATTTATATAAGGTGTAAATATATATCATAAATAAGTAGTTATTTATGATGAGTGTTCCATATATATATATATATATATATATATATATATATATATATATATATATATATATAATCCAAGGGATGCATCCTTTCATGGATGGTCACCATATGTTCTATATATATGAAACACTCATCATTGTAACAACATATTCATATACAATATCATCTCTTATGAAAAGTCAGTCATCTCTTATGAAAAGTCAACATTACATGTCATGTTTGAGTTTTTATGAGGAGTACCAATATTGTTTGTTGTAGAACCCTTTTCCATGTGAGAAAATAATAATTCTCCTTTTTTTCCTCTTTATCGCAAAATTTAAATCATAAAAAATAGATCTTCCAATTAAAAGTTATCCCAATTACAAGTTACATACCTTTCAAACCCTTAATTTGGAGTATGTATGGATGTATGACCTTTGTCTTGATATATCTCTGAACTTTGAACCCTTGTGAGTCTGAAATTTCAGCATGTAGTACTCTAATATGAATATTCAAACTCCTGAAAATTTCATAGTCTCAACCTTCATTGATAAAAGGTTACAACACAAATACCAACATGACTTGTTTAAGACTAATTTCAATATTAGTAAAAAGCCCCAACTTCCACAAGATATATCTCATAAATTATAATGATTCAATTTCTAAAAAAAATTCCACATGTAATTCGCCATGTCTCCTCAGGATTTTGAAAATTTTAGAGTCTGAAACTTCATTGAAATTCGTTTATAGCAAAAATAAAAAGATGGTTTGTTTGAAACTTCCACGGAAGATATCTATGAAAATGTAATGACCCAAAACCTACAATTTGGAATAGATGTACTTCATTATGTGATATCAATCTCCACAAAATTTCACTATTTGAAACTTCTCATAATTTTTTTTATAGCAAAAATCCCAAGATAACTTCTTTAAAACTGATTCCAGGATAAGTCAAAAACCCTATCTTCTATAAGCTWTATCTTCGAAAGTATAACGAACTAGAACTTTATWTTTTTATGAGAGGTACTTGGATATGTCTTTTGGGTAACCTTCAAATTTCGTTGTTTGAAGTCTTAGAAAAAAAATTGTAGCGAAAATTCCAAGATGACACGCTTGAAGCAACAAAACCCTAGGATCAATGCTCTGRTACCAAATGTTATGTACCAATGCCTTGAGAATGATAGAAAATCAATGAATAACAATCCACTTCGAGGGGAAAACCTCCTTTTACAATATATTCAATGTACAAGAGGAGATATGATGAAATAAGATGATCCTAAGACTACGTCTCCATGGTGTATATATAGGAGACAAATGGTACAATTATAATGAAAGGGTGCAATGAAGGGTTCTATCCTAAGTACAAATATAACACTAGAAATGTAATAATTCAATATCTAGGGCTTAATAAGGGTTTTATACATAACATGAGGTTTTTTCTAGGGCTTAACATTTGAACTTTATTACCTTTGCCCACCTTCCAGATCAACCAATTGCTTACCAAATGAAACATTGAGTTGACAACTTTCTAGATGATTGAGGCGTTATGTAGTTGTTTATCTAGGTTTATTGTCCAATTTTCTACTATAGTTGAGGCTATATATTTTGCACCAATTATTTGGACCCACAACCTTTTCCATGTAAAAGCCTCCAAACATTTTTTGCAATTAGTGCCTTGGAGAAGAGAAAGGGACACACACACACACATGTATATACATAAGTCAATTGCATATAACTCAAGTGGTTGGGAGGAATGATTGTTATCCTCTACACCTAGGTTCAATTCTTGTAAGTGACATGTTTAACTCTTAACGGGTATATTGTTGTAATATCCTTGAGCCCTGTGTTGATAAAGCCTTGAGCTTATGTAGAATCTGGTTTACCTTGAGTACTGTCCTCAAAATGAGGGGAAGTGCTTGACATATTTCCCTGTGACATGTATTTCATGGAAACATATAATGTGTGTGTGTGTACATACATACATACATACACACATGCATATATGTATGTATGTACACACACATTTTCTTCCCATCATGAACAAATATTTATATTCAATATTTAAGTTTGAAATCAAAACATACATCATGTCTACCTTTTTAGGTTAAAAAAACATTAGTTCAAAGACTATCATATTTTGGAAACAATATCTATCCCATTTCTACTCATTATAGTCTTCCAACACTCTTGAATAATATCCCTAGAAAAATGATATTTTCATCTCATTGTTAGCCCCAAGGCTTACACACCCACACCTACACACCTTGTAGGGAAATTCAATGGATGCTTCCCCACATTTATGAATGACATCCCTAGTAAACTCGTTCATATACACTAGTGTGTATAATGCAAGGCGATTCAAACTGAACCTTTGCCGAGATAGAACTAGCTAAATGCTCAACAACATTTGAAACAAGGAGTTGAGGTAACCCCTTGGTCCCCACACACACATTGTGAGGGAATCCATTGGATGCTTCTCCACATTTGTGGATGACATCCCTAGTAAGCTCATTGATGCACACCAATATGCCTAACCTTGAGAGACTCAAACCAAACACTCACTCGCATTAAATTAGCCAAATGCCTAGCAAGAATGACAACAAGTGGTTGATCTAACCCTTCAATATATATATATTGAAAACCAAGGGATGCTTCTCTACATTCATGGTTGACATTCCTTGTAAATCCGCTAGGAAAACCTTATAGGGAAAGCCAATAGATGCTTCCCCACATTCATGATTGACATTCCTTGTAAACCCATTAATATAGACTAATGTGCCTCACCTAGGGGATCTGAATTAGGCACCTATTGGGATAAAACTAACTGAATGCTCAATGACATTGGTGACAATAGATTGAGCCAATCCCTTAGGATATATATATATATCCAAGGAAAACTTTTCAAGATCCCCCCTTCTCCATAATATTTAGATGAAGGGCAACTCCAACCATAATAGTAGTTAGTAATCTTGAAAAACTCAATTGAATTTGAACCT
>JZKD02S2334428.1:0-16782 GCA_000966675.3 Picea glauca
GTACTGATATGGTTTCCATAGTATATTGGTTACTTATACATGATTGAGTAACATTTATATTGTATGGTTGAGGAGCATGAGTAAGTTGTTGGAGAGCATAGATTTGTTGTGATTGGTTATGGTACAGATTGGACAATGAAGGGAAGAAGTGGATCTGACTGAAGGCTATAGAGGATCTGAGTTTTTCAAGGAGATAAAACCCTAGTTGTTCAGAAGGCATACGCAGGCTATAGTACAGACATGCCTCATACATACGTGGGTTGTACTACTGGTAGGACGCATACATATGTGTGATGCACTACTAACAAGAAGTGTACCTATTGACATATTGGTATATGTTGAGGATTGGATCCTCTTCTCAGTTGGTGTTGAATTGTGTAAGCTGAGGCTTGCATTGTAGAGCTAGTGCTCTTGTGGAGTTGATACTCTATTCAGTTTTTGTTGATAAACCCAAGGATTGTAGTCCACAGTAAAAAGAAAATTGTACATACATCTTGTGTTCTTTGTGTTCTTTGTGGTGATGTCTTATTGATGATATATGTTGTTCTTATCTGTTGCTAATATACGTTCACATGCAACTGGTTATAAATGTCAGTAATAAGTGATAAGTAAATGGCAATTACTAACTAAGGAGTTATTTGTGAAGGGAAGTTGGAAAAGAGCCCTACACTAATTCACCCCCTCTCTCAATGTGGTTGGTGTTTCCAACAATTGGTATCAGATCGGGCCTTCACTATAAGCCTTAAAAATCTTGTAGGAGATCAATGGATACACAAATGGATGATGAAGTTCAAATCCTTGATGAGGAAAAATATTCAACATGGAGAATAGAAATGAAAGTGTATTTGAAGGAAAAAGGAGCAGGTGTTTGGAAAGAAACTATTGGAGGATCAGTTCCCTTGAAGAATAAGTCAAAGTTTGCAGCTCAAAAGGAAAAAAATAAGAATGATGCATTGGCTCTCAAGACCATCTTCAATGGACTCTCAATTTCTATCAAAGAAAGTACGGGACAATGCATTTCCACCAAGGATCTATGGATAAAGCTAGAGAATACATACCAAGGAAAAAAGCAAGACACTAAAGACAAATCCATCAAGAAAAATGAAGGTAAAGAATATCCATAGTCCCCTTATTGAAATAATTCTAAATGTGATGATGTTGATTGTTTCTCTACATGTGAAGAAGAAGATCTAGAAATAGTTTTTGAAGAATCAGATGATAATTATCCCATGGAGGAAGTAGAAGAAGAACTTTCAAAGATTAAAAACAAAGTTGATTGGGGTGTATATGAATACAACTATGACCATAGTTATATAGACTATAGCTATCTTTCTGAGAACACTAAAAGGTTTTTTGAAAAGAATCAAAAACATATTTTGAAACTAAAGAAAATGCTCAAGGAACAAGAAGAATGTAAAAGGTTTCAATTAGAAGAAAAAGAAGAAGAGATCAAAAGACTAAAGAATGAAATAGAAAAAAATAATAAGGTAGATAATTAGATTAGAAAAAGTCCCAAAGTTAATATCCATCTCAAGATCCAAGTTGAAGAAGCCAAAAGGGTACAGGAACTACTAAAGAATCAAGTAAATGAAAAGGAAGAGTCATGCCAAAAGTTGGAAGCTGAGGTTGTTGATCTTAGAAAGAAAGTAGAGAAGTCAAATAAATTCTTGAATAACTCAACAATCTTGAATGAGATCTTGGATAGTCAAAGATCACCAAATGATAAATCAGGTCTTGGATACAACAAAGAAGCTACACATGTTGAATCAAGCACCTCAAAGAAGCATGAGGTAAGTCCCTCATTCTCAAAAGATGGAAATAATGTTGCAAGACAACCATCTACACAAAGAAAGGAAACCTTCGAAAGTACAAAGCAAGGAAGACCTCAAGAAGCCATCTTTACACCTCAAAGAAAATTTAGAAGAGAGACACCTTCAATATGGACACCAAAGAAAAGGTATGAAAATGTTTTTCATGGTCATTGTTACTCATGTAATGAATATGGTCACAAAGCTTTGGAATGTAGATATTATGCAAAGAGAGATAATGAAAGATTTCATAACATCCTAAGGTGTTGGAGATGTAATCAAGTAGGACACATTGTTGCTCATTGTCACACCATGAGATGTTATAGTTGTAGCAGATTTGTCCACAAATTCCAGGATTTTTGGAACATAAGAAGACAATCCATGAGGAGTGTTTCATATAGTATGACTAGAAGAACACATGAGGCTAGAAGAGAAGACAATGTTGGAAAAATGGAAGCTCAGAGCTCAAGTTTTGAAAATATGGGACACCTTCAGAAATGGGTGAAGAAGACTGAACAATTAGAACATAATTGTAGCCCTAATATAAGCTCAAGCTTGACTTCCTCTGAAGAGTACGTTGGTTACATTGGTAACTGTCACGTACATACGTGAGTTGACCTATAAATAGGTCGTGTACATACATGAGTTGTCTATATAGCAGGTCATGTACATGTGGTAAAAGCCTTGGAAAGTAGGCTATGCAAATAAGTTGCATCTTGGTGTGATGATATAACTCTGTGATGGAGGGTTTGACATGGTTTGTTGCAGGTTTTCATGATTACATGTTGGCATACATAATTGATGTATGTATGGTGATGACATATGGTTGAGTGTTGAAATTCTATCCTTAATGCACTATACTAACTATAGAGTATGGATTGAGGATTTTTCTGTTGAGGAACAATGTTGGTTGTGACAATGAAGTTATGGCACTTTGGTTGTGAGATATATCATGATGATGATAACTAGAGATATCATTGATCTATTGAGGCACACTTCTAGTACATGTATTTTGGGATGTTTAGTATTTGTTGTAGTGAATGGAGGTTGAGGAAGATCTGTTAGGATACATGGATGGTACATATCTAAGTTCCATTGATATATCTTTTCTATAGTGGGAAAACCCCCCTATGGACTACACTAGGGTTCAATCGTGTAGGGAAAGCTAATAGTCTAAAGTATCCTACTTTTAACAACTATCTCAACAATACCCCACATTCATGCATAAAATACAAAGTATAAGGATATGGTAGTCTTACCTTAAACTCCACGTCTGGTGTCAATCCTTTTGCGTTAGGTTTCTTCTCGACTGCAAATCTCATCCCAAGGCTAACCTGCATTCACCAAAAGACAAACAAGAAACTACGAACATGCATATTATATATGAATTAGTGGGTTAGATTTCATAATAAAATGTAAATCAAACATACAGATTGAACACATCATATGGCGGGATGGAAAAAGTACTTCTTTATATTAATCTCACAAAGTTACTTACAAAATGAGATCAACGACTGCTCCTCGAACCCGGTCTTGGGCTCCTCTTCACCAAGATCCAACTTCTTCCACATATCCTTCTTCTCTCACACTTCTCTCTAGAGAATGGGCATAGGCTTATGAATGAGGAAAAAGGCAAGAATACAGAATTTTAGCTCAAAACTCACAATGTGGCTACAAATTCTTGGGGCAAGGGGGGAAAGTGAAATCAACAAAGTTTCATTGTTTCTATGTTTCTCCTTGAAATGAGACCCCAAAACCTCCTTTTATATGAAAAAAGGATGGTTATTCAATTGGGTGATGGGCTATAGGCGATGGGTTGGTTGGGAAACTACCCAATAGCCCATAATCTGAATGAATCCCTTGCAACTTTTTATTTTTTTCAACTTTTGTGGGCATATGGAGGTTGTAATGATGCAGCTAGCGTACGTACACGGGCAATAGTGGTGCAGCTAGCATACATATGCGGGCAGTAGTGGTGCAATGTGCGTACATATTCAAAAATAGTGTTTTTAAGAAGAGTTGTTTAGTGTTGGCTTGGAAAAAATAGTAAGTAAGAGGGTCTGATGCTAGGTATGCATATATGGTGAAATTTAGGGTTATAACAATCTTGTGATGTATTGTTAGAGGCATATTTGTTGGATATCTTGGTGCATGCATTTGGCATGTGGTTGAGATACATATTGGGACATGTAGTTGATGAGTTGATGAGGTGTTTATCATTGATGAGTCATATCTTGATCTATAGTTGATGCGTGATTGGTACATTTTTGGTACATTGTTAGAGGCACCTGCTAGTAGTATGTTTGGCACATGGTTTATGGTTGATCTGGTATACATGTATGAGATCACATCTTTATTGTATTTCATCATGTTGAGGTTTGGTGAATGGTTGATGAACTTGCTTGGTAAAGGTGGAGATACATGTTTAGTGCAATGTCAATGCACTCATAGATGGTATATGGGTGATAGTACTTGGATAAAGTGAATCATTGGTATTACTTGTTTAGCATATACTTTGGTACATGATGTATGGGATGATATAGATGAGACACTTGTTATGATGCTTGATGGTTGAGATACATGGTTGTGTCACTTGATTCATAGTAGAGGCATATAATTAGTGATATGACACTTGTTTGAGGCACATGGTTGGCATATTGGTAGAAGCATATGGATGATATACAGTTAGCACATGTTATTGGCATATCCTTGATACAATCCATTTATGATATCTTATGGTATATTGTATGGTAACAATGCACATGGTTGATGTACATGGATGTTGTGCATGGCTGGCACACAGTATGGCACAAGATGTACATGGTGGATGCTTTTCTCATGATTCTCTATTCATTGTTGACATTTTTTTTGCTTCATAATGTATGGTATGGAATGTGTTTGATGCATGGACAGGTCCAAGGACCATCATAGGAAGAGTGGGTCATTCTTGAAAATTTTCTCTATGTTCCAGTTGATCAGTAGCATTTGCAACAGAAGCATGTTGCAGTGGTAGCACGTTATTCATATTGCAGAAAAGATAGGGGGAGACATACCCACAGAGGGAGTCATTCTTCTTCCCATGATTCCAAGAGGAGAGATTTATTATATGAAAAGGTAAATACTTGGAGAAAGAGAATAAAGTCATGGTTCCAGGGGGAGCGATGGTCACAGGGGGAACATGAGCGATATATCCTCAGTAGTACATCAGAGTGACATCCCTTGTTCAAAAGGGGAGAGATTATTCAAAGGAAGGTTGAGGCATCTAGGCAAGGGGAGAATCCCCAAGGAGAGTTCAAGCAAGGGGGACCATCCCCAAGGACAAAACTACCCTTTGCCATTGATGTCAAAGGGGGACAAATAGTCACATTGATGTGATTGAGATGACTATTGATGTAGAGAAATTCCTTGTCTACATGTTTCCATCAATGATTGGTGTTGACATCAATTTTGGTATTTCCATCAATGCCAAAGGGGGAGATTGTTGGATCATGTTTTCATTGATGTCAAAGGGACAATGTATTGTCATAGAATATTTATGTAGTATTCATTCTCAATGGATTGATGTCAAGTGAAGTCATTGATATATGATGCATAGATGGAATGATGCATAGATTAATATGGATCAATGTATTTTCATTGATATGACGCATAGATGGATTGAAGCATTAATGTATTGATCATTGGATCATGTGTTCATGAATGGAATCATCGAAAAAGAAACAGTATCATAGTGATGTGTTATTCCAGTTGGATTGATGTAAAGATGACTCATTATTGTCTTGTCATGGTTGATAGGAAGTACAAATGGATGAACTCCAAAGTGGTCCCCTTATGGTGAAATCCCTCATGAGAATATTTTTTACAATTAAGTTATCCTAGAAGAATGGTTAGAGAACCCAAAATTAATCATGGAATAATGACATAAAGATCAGTGAAGTTTTCAGTGAAACTATCCTAGATGGATAGTGCTTGTCATTCCATTTCCAATGGTACGTGGAACATCATGTAAATCCTCACGGTTTGAGAGTTATGGACTTACAAAGTTGGAGGACCCTCATGTGTTGGCTAGTAGCCCTCAAAGGTCAAAGAAGTCAAATATTTTGCAAAGAAGAAATTATTTAAATAATAAAGTGAAGTGATTAAGTCAATGAGGATTATTTAAATAATAAAGTTAATAGAAAAATTTCTAATTATGGAAAGTGGTTATAAGTGGGTTAACCCTAAATTAAGGAAAGTGGGTTAAGTGGACAAGTGGCCATGTGAACAAAGTGGCTAATTGGACAAAGTTGGATAAAGGTGGCTATGTGGACAAAGTGGTTATGTGGATAAAGTGGATATGTGGACAAAGTGGCTAAGTGGATGCTTCTAAGAAAGCTACTTGGAGAGTATAAATAAGAGGCAAGGGTCTCTTGTAAATGGATCTCTCTTGAACATATGCTGAAGATCTATTTTGAGTGAGAGGGTCATTGCAGGTACTCATGGATGCATAATATTTTTCATAAGTCAAATATCTTGATGCAAAAAGTCTCGGAAGTTCAGAAACCCTAGTTTATGAACGAGCACGCAGGTTGTAGTGAGACAAAGCGCATACATATGTGGGTTGCAGTGAGGTAGGACGTGTACACATGCGAGATCAAGGATATCAGAGTGCGTACAACAAGAGAGATTCATGGAGACTTGAGAGTGAGCTGGTGCCAGGTTCCTAAAGTTTGAAGAAAGTTCCATATCTACATTCTATGGGCTCATATCTGTCATAGAATTTCCGGTGTGGTTACATAGTTGTCTTGATGGAAAGTCTTGCTTANCATATTTTGAAACTAAAGAAAATGCTCAAGGAACAAGAAGAATGTAAAAGGTTTCAATTAGAAGAAAAAGAAGAAGAGATCAAAAGACTAAAGAATGAAATAGAAAAAAATAATAAGGTAGATAATTAGATTAGAAAAAGTCCCAAAGTTAATATCCATCTCAAGATCCAAGTTGAAGAAGCCAAAAGGGTACAGGAACTACTAAAGAATCAAGTAAATGAAAAGGAAGAGTCATGCCAAAAGTTGGAAGCTGAGGTTGTTGATCTTAGAAAGAAAGTAGAGAAGTCAAATAAATTCTTGAATAACTCAACAATCTTGAATGAGATCTTGGATAGTCAAAGATCACCAAATGATAAATCAGGTCTTGGATACAACAAAGAAGCTACACATGTTGAATCAAGCACCTCAAAGAAGCATGAGGTAAGTCCCTCATTCTCAAAAGATGGAAATAATGTTGCAAGACAACCATCTACACAAAGAAAGGAAACCTTCGAAAGTACAAAGCAAGGAAGACCTCAAGAAGCCATCTTTACACCTCAAAGAAAATTTAGAAGAGAGACACCTTCAATATGGACACCAAAGAAAAGGTATGAAAATGTTTTTCATGGTCATTGTTACTCATGTAATGAATATGGTCACAAAGCTTTGGAATGTAGATATTATGCAAAGAGAGATAATGAAAGATTTCATAACATCCTAAGGTGTTGGAGATGTAATCAAGTAGGACACATTGTTGCTCATTGTCACACCATGAGATGTTATAGTTGTAGCAGATTTGTCCACAAATTCCAGGATTTTTGGAACATAAGAAGACAATCCATGAGGAGTGTTTCATATAGTATGACTAGAAGAACACATGAGGCTAGAAGAGAAGACAATGTTGGAAAAATGGAAGCTCAGAGCTCAAGTTTTGAAAATATGGGACACCTTCAGAAATGGGTGAAGAAGACTGAACAATTAGAACATAATTGTAGCCCTAATATAAGCTCAAGCTTGACTTCCTCTGAAGAGTACGTTGGTTACATTGGTAACTGTCACGTACATACGTGAGTTGACCTATAAATAGGTCGTGTACATACATGAGTTGTCTATATAGCAGGTCATGTACATGTGGTAAAAGCCTTGGAAAGTAGGCTATGCAAATAAGTTGCATCTTGGTGTGATGATATAACTCTGTGATGGAGGGTTTGACATGGTTTGTTGCAGGTTTTCATGATTACATGTTGGCATACATAATTGATGTATGTATGGTGATGACATATGGTTGAGTGTTGAAATTCTATCCTTAATGCACTATACTAACTATAGAGTATGGATTGAGGATTTTTCTGTTGAGGAACAATGTTGGTTGTGACAATGAAGTTATGGCACTTTGGTTGTGAGATATATCATGATGATGATAACTAGAGATATCATTGATCTATTGAGGCACACTTCTAGTACATGTATTTTGGGATGTTTAGTATTTGTTGTAGTGAATGGAGGTTGAGGAAGATCTGTTAGGATACATGGATGGTACATATCTAAGTTCCATTGATATATCTTTTCTATAGTGGGAAAACCCCCCTATGGACTACACTAGGGTTCAATCGTGTAGGGAAAGCTAATAGTCTAAAGTATCCTACTTTTAACAACTATCTCAACAATACCCCACATTCATGCATAAAATACAAAGTATAAGGATATGGTAGTCTTACCTTAAACTCCACGTCTGGTGTCAATCCTTTTGCGTTAGGTTTCTTCTCGACTGCAAATCTCATCCCAAGGCTAACCTGCATTCACCAAAAGACAAACAAGAAACTACGAACATGCATATTATATATGAATTAGTGGGTTAGATTTCATAATAAAATGTAAATCAAACATACAGATTGAACACATCATATGGCGGGATGGAAAAAGTACTTCTTTATATTAATCTCACAAAGTTACTTACAAAATGAGATCAGCGACTGCTCCTCGAACCCGGTCTTGGGCTCCTCTTCACCAAGCTCCAACTTATTCCACATATCCTTCTTCTCTCACACTTCTCTCTATAGAATGGGCATAGGCTTATGAATGAGGAAAAAGGCAAGAATACGGAATTTTAGCTCAAAACTCACAATGTGGCTACAAATTCTTGGGGCAAGGGGGGAAAGTGAAATCAAAAAAGTTTCATTGTTTCTATGTTTCTCCTTGAAATGAGACCCCAAAACCTCCTTTTATATGAAAAAATGATGGTTATTCAATTGGGTGGTGGGCTATAGGCGGTGGATTGGTTGGGAAACTACCCAATAGCCCATAATCTGAATGAATCCCTTGCAACTTTTTATTTTTTTCAACTTTTGTGGGCATATGCAGGTTGTAATGATGCAGCTAGCGTACGTAAACGTGCAGTAGTGGTGCAGCTAGCATACATATGCGGGCAGTAGTGGTGCAATGTGCGTACATATTCAAAAATAGTGTTTTTAAGAAGAGTTGTTTAGTGTTGGCTTAGAAAAAATAGTAAGTAAGAGGGTCTGATGCCAGGTATGCATATATGGTGAAATTTAGGGTTATAACAATCTTGTGATGCATTGTTAGAGGCATATTTGTTGGATATCTTGGTGCATGCATTTGGCATGTGGTTGAGCTACATATTGGGACATGTAGTTGATGAGTTTATGAGGTGTTTATCATTGATGAGTCATATCTTGATCTATAGTTGATGCGTGATTGGTACATTTTTGGTACATTGTTAGAGGCACCTGCTAGTAGTATGTTTGGCACATGGTTTATGGTTGATCTGGTATACATGTATGAGATCACATCTTTATTGTATTTCATCATGTTGAGGTTTGGTGAATGGTTGATGAACTTGCTTGGTAAAGGTGGAGATACATGTTTAGTGCAATGTCAATGCACTCATAGATGGTATATGGGTGATAGTACTTGGATAAAGTGAATCATTGGTATTACTTGTTTAGCATATACTTTGGTACATGATGTATGGGATGATATAGATGAGACACTTGTTATGATGCTTGATGGTTGAGATACATGGTTGTGTCACTTGATTCATAGTAGAGGCATATAATTAGTGATATGACACTTGTTTGAGGCACATGGTTGGCATATTGGTAGAAGCATATGGATGATATACAGTTAGCACATGTTATTGGCATATCCTTGATACAATCCATTTATGATATCTTATGGTATATTGTATGGTAACAATGCACATGGTTGATGTACATGGATGTTGTGCATGGCTGGCACACAGTATGGCACAAGATGTACATGGTGGATGCTTTTCTCATGATTCTCTATTCATTGTTGACATTTTTTTTGCTTCATAATGTATGGTATGGAATGTGTTTGATGCATGGACAGGTCCAAGGACCATCATAGGAAGAGTGGGTCATTCTTGAAAATTTTCTCTATGTTCCAGTTGATCAGTAGCATTTGCAACAGAAGCATGTTGCAGTGGTAGCACGTTATTCATATTGCAGAAAAGATAGGGGGAGACATACCCACAGAGGGAGTCATTCTTCTTCCCATGATTCCAAGAGGAGAGATTTATTATATGAAAAGGTAAATACTTGGAGAAAGAGAATAAAGTCATGGTTCCAGGGGGAGCGATGGTCACAGGGGGAACATGAGCGATATATCCTCAGTAGTACATCAGAGTGACATCCCTTGTTCAAAAGGGGAGAGATTATTCAAAGGAAGGTTGAGGCATCTAGGCAAGGGGAGAATCCCCAAGGAGAGTTCAAGCAAGGGGGACCATCCCCAAGGACAAAACTACCCTTTGCCATTGATGTCAAAGGGGGACAAATAGTCACATTGATGTGATTGAGATGACTATTGATGTAGAGAAATTCCTTGTCTACATGTTTCCATCAATGATTGGTGTTGACATCAATTTTGGTATTTCCATCAATGCCAAAGGGGGAGATTGTTGGATCATGTTTTCATTGATGTCAAAGGGACAATGTATTGTCATAGAATATTTATGTAGTATTCATTCTCAATGGATTGATGTCAAGTGAAGTCATTGATATATGATGCATAGATGGAATGATGCATAGATTAATATGGATCAATGTATTTTCATTGATATGACGCATAGATGGATTGAAGCATTAATGTATTGATCATTGGATCATGTGTTCATGAATGGAATCATCGAAAAAGAAACAGTATCATAGTGATGTGTTATTCCAGTTGGATTGATGTAAAGATGACTCATTATTGTCTTGTCATGGTTGATAGGAAGTACAAATGGATGAACTCCAAAGTGGTCCCCTTATGGTGAAATCCCTCATGAGAATATTTTTTACAATTAAGTTATCCTAGAAGAATGGTTAGAGAACCCAAAATTAATCATGGAATAATGACATAAAGATCAGTGAAGTTTTCAGTGAAACTATCCTAGATGGATAGTGCTTGTCATTCCATTTCCAATGGTACGTGGAACATCATGTAAATCCTCACGGTTTGAGAGTTATGGACTTACAAAGTTGGAGGACCCTCATGTGTTGGCTAGTAGCCCTCAAAGGTCAAAGAAGTCAAATATTTTGCAAAGAAGAAATTATTTAAATAATAAAGTGAAGTGATTAAGTCAATGAGGATTATTTAAATAATAAAGTTAATAGAAAAATTTCTAATTATGGAAAGTGGTTATAAGTGGGTTAACCCTAAATTAAGGAAAGTGGGTTAAGTGGACAAGTGGCCATGTGAACAAAGTGGCTAATTGGACAAAGTTGGATAAAGGTGGCTATGTGGACAAAGTGGTTATGTGGATAAAGTGGATATGTGGACAAAGTGGCTAAGTGGATGCTTCTAAGAAAGCTACTTGGAGAGTATAAATAAGAGGCAAGGGTCTCTTGTAAATGGATCTCTCTTGAACATATGCTGAAGATCTATTTTGAGTGAGAGGGTCATTGCAGGTACTCATGGATGCATAATATTTTTCATAAGTCAAATATCTTGATGCAAAAAGTCTCGGAAGTTCAGAAACCCTAGTTTATGAACGAGCACGCAGGTTGTAGTGAGACAAAGCGCATACATATGTGGGTTGCAGTGAGGTAGGACGTGTACACATGCGAGATCAAGGATATCAGAGTGCGTACAACAAGAGAGATTCATGGAGACTTGAGAGTGAGCTGGTGCCAGGTTCCTAAAGTTTGAAGAAAGTTCCATATCTACATTCTATGGGCTCATATCTGTCATAGAATTTCCGGTGTGGTTACATAGTTGTCTTGATGGAAAGTCTTGCTTATGGTATGGTGAATGCTTAAGGAATTATTTGTATGGCTATTGTGATATGGTCTTATTGGTTCATTGAATGAGTGAGCAACACTCTTTGTTTCAATACTGATATGGTTTCCATAGTATACTGGTTACTTATACATAATTGAGTAACATTCATATTGTATTGTTGAGGAGCATGAGTAGGTTGTTGGAGAGCATAGATGTGTTGTGATTGGTTATGGTACATATTGGACAATGAAGGGTAGAAGTGGATCTGATTGAAGGCTACAGAGGATATGAGTTTTTCAAGGAGAGAAAACCCTAGTTGTTCAAAAGGAATACACAGGTTGTAGTACATATAGGCCACGCACATACGTGGGTTGTACTACTGGTAGGTCATGTACATACACATGTTTCACTACTAACAGGTCACGTACCTATTGACATGTTGGTATCTGTTGAGGATTGAATCCTCTTCTCAGTTGGTGCTGATTTGTGTAAGCTGAGTCTTTCATTGCAGAGATGGTTCTCTTGTGGAGTTGATACTCTATTCAGTTGTTGTTGATAAACCCAAGGATTGTAGTCCATACTAAAAAGAAAATTGTACATACATCTTGTGTTCTTTGTGGTGATGGATTATTGATGATATATGTTGTTTTTATCTGTTGTTGATATATGTTCACATACAACTAGTTATAAATGTCAATAATAAGTGATGAGTAAATGGTGATTGCTAACTAAGGAGTTATTTGTGAAGGGAAGTTGAAAAATATCCCTACACCAATTCACCCCCCCTCTCAATGTGGTTGATGTGTCCAACACCTCTTTTTTCACAATAATACATAGCATTACAAGTTGTGTATAGTCCTTTAGTTTAAAATAGCCCCAATATTATCCCTTTTATCAAGATCATATTAAACCAATTGATGCCATATTTAATTGCAATATCAAAACCAAACTTATAATAATCCTTTCACCCATAGGGAAACCTTAACATAATCTAAGAGTGGTCATCAAAACCATCCAGTGTCGTGCACCATAACATTTTAACCATGATTCGAAACATCGAACTGTAGAAGACTGTGTGAGTACCATCACAATAGCAAACAAAATATAAGCGCAACATATTCATCATAACGCCGCAAGTCTACAAGGGGGTCCCACCTACTAGTTTATTATTAATATAAATAATTAATAGAGCTTGGAAATCATTTGTGAGCATAGTATTCATCATTGCATTTTTAATCATCAACACGGGGCACATTGAGAACTTCCAAAGATTAAATATAAAGGTAACATATATTCTAGATGAGCACCTGATTGATATATTCATAGAAACTTTAAAGGATAACATTCAACATAAATTTTTCCTTTGGGAACCCAAATCATTGGAGAATGCATTCAGGGTGGCAAGAAATGTTGAAAGAAAATATATGGCAATGGCTACTAGAAGGACCACTACTAACATCTATCGAGAGAATATTGTTCCTTCTTCTAAAACACCTCAACCTACAAAGTTGAAACCTCAACAATTGGAGAAAACAAAAGAAAGGGACATAAGGGACAAGTACAGTAAGGGACATAAGTGTGGTGATAAGAAATTATTCTACATAGATTGGGAAGAGAAAGAATAACAAGAAAAAGAAAAAGAACCATCTCAAGATGAAAATGTAGAAGAGATTTCTTCTAAAGAGTTGACTCCCACGATATCATGTAATGCATTGGTTGTAATTATTACTCCTCAAACCCTCAAGATTGAAGGATATATCAAAAGGAAAAAAATAATAGTCCTAATTGATTCTGGTAGTACTCATAATTTCATTCACTATAAATTAGCCAAAGATCTCATTTTCTTTATATATCCAGCACTGGAGTTTCAAGTAGTGATTGTAAATGGAGGAAAGATCATTTTCTCAGGAAAATTCCATAAGATCAATCTTACTATGGGAGAATATGTAATGAATAGTCCAATGATTTCTATACCCATGGGTGGTGTTGATGTCGTACTAGGAGTCCAATGGTTACAATCGTTGGGAATAATGGATTTTAATTTTCAAGAACTTTTTAAGAAAGTTTCATTAGAAGGAAAGGAAATTGAGTTAAGGGGTATCATAGGGAAACCCAGTAAGGTGATAAGCTCTAATGGCATGAAAATGTTATTGAAAAAGGGGCATCAGGGTGTAATTATACAACTATGATCACTAGATGTTCAAACATCTAAGCTATTTATTCCCATAGATCTCCAAGGGATCATTGAAAAGCATTCCAAAGTGTTTGAAGATGTTCCTAGAGGTATTTCACCCACTCAAAATAATGATCATGTTATTCACCTAATTTCTAGGAGTGTTCCTCCTAACATCAGGCCTTACAGATACCCTTATGCTGCTAGCAGGAAAAAACCCCCTATGACTACACTAGGGTTCAAAATGTAGGCAGATCAATTAACCGTTTAAAATTCAACTACTTCTCTAAATATCCCAAACATACCCAAAACTCTTACAAGAAAAGAAAATATGAGGGAGATCGGGTAACTATACCTCTACTCCGCGTCCGGTGATGATCCCCTCACTCTTGTAAGATTTGTTGACTGCATGCCTCCTCCCAGGGATGAATTGCATCCAAAGCTTGACAAACAAAAAATGAAAATCATGTTATTCCATATACAAATTAGGGTTAGATGTTATAACATAAACCAATAAAATCATTCAATACACCATGATTTGGGACAGGAAAAGTAATTATTCTATTAATAACTAAATAATTATTCCTTTACAATCAAATCTGGCTACTGCTCCACAAAATTGGTCTGGGATCCTCTTCACCAAGCTCCAGGTACACCTTTGTATGGATTCTCCTCTCAACCATATGATCTCTTCTTGGGAAGTGAATGGGTTCTGATGGAGGAAGAAGGGCTAATTGGGAAATGCAGAGGCAATTCTCACAAAAGGGTTGCAATGACTTGGGCAAGGAGGGGATGTGAAACGAGCAGAGTTTCACTGTTCTTATTTCTAGATGTAAAATGAGACCCCAACGCCTCCTTTTATATGGGAAAAGGATGGTTATTTAGTTGGGTGACGGGCTATAGGTGGTGGATTAGTTGGGAAACTACCAAGTAGCCCGTAATCTTAACGAATTCCTTGCAACTTTTTATTTTTTGCAACTTTTGCAAGTATACGCGGGTTGTAGTGGTGCATCATGCGTACATATGGGATATGTAGTGGTGCATCAAGCGTATGTATGCGGGCATAAGTGGTGCAGGGTGCGTACATCTTAAAAAAATTGGTTTTTTAGAAGAGAAACTCAGCAGTGCTTTGGAAAAAAATGCAAGTAAGAGGGCCAAAGGCCAGGTATGCATGTGTAGAGAAATTTAGGGTCATAACGGATGTCCTCTAATGTGTTATTTTAGAAGAGCATATGATGGCCAAAATACATTACAAAATCTTCACCAATGTATGAAACGAGTGAGCCCGAGACTAGAGTTCAGGAGGTGCCATCTGCAAAATAACAATTGTCTCTCTGAGGCGGGCATACCCATGCTCGGGATGAAATAAATCATGGATGCCAATTAAATAAATTGCATATCCATGTCATATAAATATATAAAGTTTAGCTGCGAGAAATACACAGTGGATCTACATCTCAAAATCAATGATATTCAAGTAGAGTATTCATCTTCAAGAAGCCAGTGATACCTAATGGCTAGAGATGAGGTTTTCATATCTCGTGTTGGAACAAACACACACACACACACACACATGCATATATATATAAACTTTAGACTTTAAATAAATTTATTCTCATTTAAATAAAAACAATGCGCGACTAAGTCTAACCGTTGATGACGTCTCACATCTAATCAAATGATCCTAAATTCTTAAAAGTAATGGAGCCGCCTACTCATTAACGAATCAAATCACTAAAGTTTTCTTTCAAAATATCAGGTTTCGAGGTTTCGCGATGCATGAAGGTTCAACATGTAGTATTCAAAAAATCTCGATACCCAAATTCATGAAATTGTTTTAAGCATTAAACCAGGTTAATTAAGGATTAAAAACAATTAACGACTAATAAATCTCATCGTGATTTCATGTTTCAAGAATCCTAACATATAACAACTATCAATATCCTGATACCCGAAACTCCGAAATTTTTAAGACTAATCATGATTAATTAAAAGAATTAAACACAATTATAATTAATTAACCACATCGCAATTTCATGTTTCGTAAGTTATATCTCCAACTGTTATAGGATTTCTCGAGGTCCAAAATTATGAAACTTGATTAACAATAAGTACGATTAGTTGATGCATTAACAATAATTATATCTTAATTAATCTGTCGCCTAATGAAAACTCGGATATATTCAAATTTCATTTGTTCTTTTCCCAAGTGTAAACCTCCAAAAAATCAATGACATTAATAAATGGATTTATGAAAATCATTCCAATAATATCTTGGGCCACTGCCAAAATCTTAGTCATTAAGGGAAGTAAATGCTCCATCAGTAAAGGTATCAGTTAATCGATGCAATCAAATGAAAAGGGTTTTCGATTTTGAATTTCATTGTGCGTTTTTACTGAGCAGTAAGTTTTCCATCTAAAACGATTTTACACATTTCCTATGGAAAATAACAGAATTCAAAGGTCAGATATCATGGCTCCATGAAAAGTGCCTAGAATGGCTGGAGAAATCTCAAACTAGAACATAGATATCCTCTTAGATACCTCTCCCAGAAGCATAGACACCATAAAATCTTGGACACAAGTATTCAATATCCTACAACATGAATTGGTAAATTGCCCAAACAATTCAAGTGACAATGAGAAGGAAGACCTGTTGACCAAATACAAAACAATTGCCTAGTTAGAGTTACATAGGATAGCGACAAGGCCAAGGTTCTTTCCTTACAATGATATGATCAGTTGGGCACTGGAGAATGTGGATATCCCAACC
>JZKD02S2334450.1:0-11440 GCA_000966675.3 Picea glauca
CCTTGCATTTTCATTCCCTTATATTGAAAATAAAAAAAATATTAGACATTTTACATTGATTGGGATTTTAATCTCTTGAGTCTTTTCCATTTATCTTAATGCATGTAAAGAAGGATTCCATTTTATTCAGAATTGCAGAATTGAATTGAAAATTGCATTTTTGAAAAGCATATCATTTATTGGAAATTGAAGTTAGGACTTTGCATTGTATTCATATTCATTTATTTCACTTTCTGAGTCATAACATCGCTAGTTTCATGACCACACCTTTTGAGTAAGAAAGGCAATTAAAATTAATGTTATAATTTAAAATTGATTAGCAACGATTTTATTTTCTAGGGTGCACAAACTAGCTTAGGATTTAGAGCCTTGGAATGGGATTGTGTGAGTAAACTTCTCCAAGGCTATTAAATCAACATATGTGTCTGAATAAGGGAGTGGATAAATCCATTGTATAATTGGTAATATCAGGAGGCTCCACTTACATCGGAGTTAAGAACAAGGTCACGTGCAGTCATTTGAAGGGATATCCCCCGATACCTTCTTAGCGTCAGATATATTTCTAGGGATCTATTTGTATATGGGGATCTTGCTAGTGCCCTTACCTCCTTGAGAGGTGGTGATTTCAAGGTTTTTTGCTTTGCTACCCTGCCCATATGGTGGACCTGACTTACGACTGTTCGCCTGTGCATCAGTTATACCATGGTTGCTTAGTTGCTTGAATTAGGTACCACATAGGTTACTTGCAAGGGTTATTCTACAGGTACCTTGGGTTAGATAAGGGTCGGACAACACACAACCTTTATGGAGGATTACCTCTCTGGTGGGTTCTGACTGACTAGTTGTTAATCCCATGAGGGCCCTTCTAATTGATTATGTTTCCTCCAATATTTAGCAGCAGAGTCTCAAGCCCCTCTTGGGCGAGGCATACCTACTTTAGAGAGGGAGGTCCCTTTCAGCCACTTTATCCTATTTGGGTGCATATTGGTCGTTTGATTATTTTTTGGTTTTCTCTTTGATTATTAGTAGAACTTTGAGATTTTATACCGTGCTTCGAGTTGTCATTATCATGGATAGTGGAGTTCCTATGACTCCCTCCTTTACCGATACCCTCCCATGATGTTCACTCATTTCACGGGGACGAATCCAACCGCTTTTCATAATGGTATGCATAATTATGATACTCAGTCCATGCCTTGGGTCTCTAATCATTTTCCTATTGATATGACAAACATGCCTTCACCCTTTCCATCCTCTCCCTAGCCCACTTATATGAATCCTAGTTTTGGATCCAGGGGCACCATGACCCTGTCATCTACGTATTCATTTGATAGGAGTCATGTCCCTCTACTAACTCTCACTATGGGAGGTTGGAACCTCCCCTCTTATGGATCCAGTCCTAGCCATGCTTTTTTAGGAGCCAATACTCAAATTGGTGGTTATTATACTTATTACACCCCATCTGTGTATCCTTCATCCTCCATGCCAGTTCCTATGAACACTTTTCCTATGGAGGGTCTACATATATCCTTAGGTATTTCATAAGGGGGGAATCTATTTTATGGTTCGAGCTACCCTCTTCATGGAACCCCTTCACATGGGGGAAACATATATACTCACTTGAATAATTCTTACCATACTTTTGTCTCTTCGTAGACATCTTCTTCAACGATGATGCTCGTACAAACCTCTATGGATCAATTAGGTGGATGATACTACCTTTCCAGATAGGGACAAGGTGTAAACCAGGACCCTTCCTAGCCTACAATGTCTCAAAACCAATATTTCCTAGGACCTTGGTCTCAAATTCCACAAGTCACCACCGTCGCTAGTCAAGTCACTGCCAGTCATACTAAAGCTCCATCACCAACCACTACTAGTTATGTTGGATATTGGTCGATGACCTCTGCAAGTCATGTTGAAGACCCACAACCAGCCACTTCTAGTCATGCTGGGAGAATCACTCTAGTCGCCATGAGTCATATCAATATCACATCTCCAACCTTTGTACATCATGTGGGAGATGAACCTCTAGCCTCTTCCAGTCACGCTGAGAGCATGTTTCCAACCATTATAAATGACGTTGGTGGCATTCATACGATTGATAGGCCTAGACGTGTCAGATGCAAGCCCAAATTCCTTTGCAGGACTTGCAAAGGAAATCACCTTACTCGTTTGTGTCCTGCTACTGTTGGGATACCGGAAGCGTGGTTCTCACCTGGGGGCCCTTCGAGTTCTGAGGCGTCTGTGGTTTCCCAACACTATGTTTCTCCTTTGATTGACACGATAGTGATGCCAATGCAATCATCACCTAACCCCCCTCCTATTTTTTAGGGTGGTGCATCTCTTGACCTTTTTGTCTCGCATCTTGTTCAACTAGTGGTCATGTCGATGCAATATTCAACCGACATTAATACTATTTTTAGGGATGATTTGTATCTTGGCCTTGTGGTCTCACATCCTATTCAACCAATGGTTGAAGAAGTGGTCACGCCGATGCAATTTTCGGTTGATCCTTCTTTTCTAGTTTTAGTTCTATACCTTCTATACCATGTCCTTAACATTTATAGCCAGGTACCTTATGAGCAAGAGAGAGTTTTACTCTCCCCAAGTACTCTTCCTCCAAGTCTTGGAGAGGTCCCCTTTGAATGGGATGGTCTTGTGGGGTATCCAATTCCTCCTCCTATGCCTTTTCAAGTGAGAGACATTCTCCGATATATCATGGAAAAGGTAACCTCCGCTAGCAATTTATCCTCCTCGAATTGGAGAGATTTGGGTTTTCCCAAGCTTGTGTTAGCTATTCATAAGATGCTGAGATTTCAAAAAAATCTTTCACGGGAGCCTTGGCCTCTCCCATGACATGTCACCTAGAAACCTCTCAACTAGTCTGATTTAAGCTCTTTTTTGACTCACCTAAAAAATGAAAATATTGTCAAGTGAGTTTGTTTTGTTCACACTCGTTAAATTGGAATTGAAAGGTCATGAGTTCGATTTAAGCTCTTTTCCGACTCGTTTTCAAAAAGTGAAAATATTACCGAGTGAACTTGTCTCTTTCACACTCGTAAATTGGATTTAAGAGGATGTCTATTTGGTACAAGTTTATCCCTTTTTCAAACCAAGTAGAGTAAGATTATGAAAAAGGACATTTTTTGGCATTAAGTTGTGATTGCATCTCATGCCCTTGCTTGTAGTGTTGAGCCTATTGTTGGTTCTCGCTTTGCGTTATAAACCATTTGACTCAACAGTTTTGCATCATCAACCAAGAAGATCCTTGTTTATATCCTTCGCAACTTGACACCCTATACCCAGGAGGGAACATTCCCCCGAGTGTCCATCTCATGCATGCACCTCCTTACATTGAGCATAGGTATGTTACACTACTGGAGCTAGTTTTGCTTACTTGCGGTCCACTCTTTTCCTCCTCTGTATCATAACATTCATTTGACTATGAAAAAACAAAAAAAGATGGACAGGAAGGGAGTATTATCTTATATTGGAAATAGTCGTGTCACCTTTGAACAAAGCACAAATTTTTTGAGTCCACTTGTCATCATAATTTTGGGTTTAGCATGACCATAGGAAGATGAGCTCGTTACATAGAGTTTACTGCCCCGACTGGTTACTTTTCCAGTCCCTATGGATAATTTAATTGATGCCTCCTGCATCTCATGGTTTCATCATTGAGTCTATGCTGCTAGAGTCTTCCATATGTCTCATGCTCTTGTTCAAAGGATGCCTATCAACTTGTGTCGACCATTCGTCGAAACTCTTGACTTTGCATGTCAGTCATACCCTTAGTTTGTCTCAGAATCACATGAAGCTGTAGTCCTATCATGCACCCTGGTCCTACTTTCCTCATTGGTAGGTAACCTTGAACCCAACAATCGACATTTCATCATTGGTCGTTGACTGGGTGGTTTCCCTTGTGTTCGACGACAAGAAATCTATTCACACATTGGGATTTGTGTAGTGTCTTGGATGCCATTAGCATTATTGGTGGTTTCCTCACCTTTGTAAAGATTTTTCCTCATTGGATGTTATTCAAAGGGTCTTTTTCATGTACTGCTTGCACCTTGAACACACAAAAGACGCATAGGGTCATTGGTTCGTGAACATGTTCTTCATTTGATTTCCTCCTAATCATCAAGATCCTGCTTTATACCTCGTACTGAATGATGAGAGATACCTCAATGATCTCCTTTCAGTGGATCTCCTTCCATTGAATTCAGATTCTCTATTCTGGAGACGAGACCTAGAGTCCTATGAGTACCTAGAGGCTTCCAGTCATTTGTGGTAGGTTCTCTCGCCATCGACAGTTGGGAATACATAAATGTATCATGATCGATGGATTCTTCAAGTGTTTGACCCTGACTCCTTTATTCACACTTGTAAGAATATACTCGGTGCCTTGATACCTACTTTCATCATCGGTAGGTGGTTTCACGTTTGTTAACAATATACCTCAATTATTGGTAATCAAACGAAGTCTCATTGTGTTCGACCTTAACTCCTTTATTCACGTAATGTAGACTTGCACCTTTGGCGGATTGCGTAGAAGACTTGAAGACATCAGTTTATAGTCACATCTTTCCTGAGCTGTTGCTACCTTTTCATTGGACCAATACCCATGTGACTTCAGTGATCATGGGAGATCAGATTGTACTCCATTGTATACATATATCTTTAGATTGATTTTGAGACTGGTTTTATTAGGCCTTATTCATGACTATGACATCCTTTGGAATCTAACCACATTTTTATTTGCCTATTTATGGCCATGGACAGTTGTTTGGTATATTTTCACATGGATTTGCAGTGTGATCCAAATTGGCAACCATGTATGCAAAGTCAGTACAGATTGTAATGAGCAACTAGTTCTTCCAGTTGGGTCCCCATTACTCCACTTCTGTGTATTATAATGTATTTCGGCCATCGCAAATACTCCTATGACCTCACACATTAGGGGGCATCTGTTATGGAAATATTTTCCTTACCCTATGCAATCTTGCATAGAGGGCCTTTTTCCATTTCCCTATGCAGACTTGAAGTCTCTTTTTGCAAATCCCAGAGCTAAAAGCATGATTTTTCCACATATACGCACCCTGCCTATATTACAACATGCATATACGTAGGTTGCACCCATGGATGATTTTAGGGGCTAAATTTCTCTCATGGGCTAAATTTCCATGGTTTTTCCAAAAACAAGATTCGCTATTTTAAAAATGATTCGACCAAATTCTATAGGAAAAAATTGTTTTATGTAAAAAATCGTCAGAAATTTATAAAAACTATATATAATCCTTAGAAATTTGAATATTTTTACAAAAATATCGCCAAACATTTATAGTTGGCATGTGAAGGATAAGATTCGCCAAGGTTTCTACATTTTAAAATAAGTTTCCATCCTTAAAATCATCCCTGGTTGCACCACTACAACCCACGCACATCGGGAAATGTGCCCAAAATTAAAAAATGGTGTCGTGTTTCCATGTCACGTCATGAGATCAATAATCCTTGGCCTTCCATATACTGGAAACGTTCTAACTCAGCCCTTCAGTTCACTTGAAGGTTATGAAATGGGCCAAATCCGAGCTATGGAAAAGAGGAGAAAGAATTCATCTTTGAGGGCAAAGTTACTCTAGATAAATTATTCACTTGACATTGAGTCTGCATCCCTTTGTCCTTTAAGTCTGAACACATTGTTCAGCCCCCAAGCTCTTCCCTTATTGATTGAGAACTCCATTCTCTCTCTTATATGAGCTTGTCTTTGGTTGAGGATTGAAGTGGTGGAGGCCCAGCTGGAAGGAACTTAGTTTCTTAGTTCCGAACCATGCCAACACAAAAATTTGTAACTCACTCACTTCTGTTGATTATATCTTAATAGAAATAATCATTTCTCGTCCAATTAATATCTTGCAAATATTTGAATTATTATTCCATGGGCATATTTTTTATGAATATTGATGGATTATTCTATTAAATATGCTAACAACATATATTATCACCATATGCATGTGTTGCTTGGCTGTTGAGGACTAGTTGCAGATATATTTCTTTGGGTCAAGTGCTCAACGATGGACTTCATCGAATGTCTGGACGAGGTAGGCCTCTTATCTTGTCTTGTTAGCATATTTGTTTATATATCATATGTTGGCCCTTAGTCATGCATTAAAGAAGAAATCGAAGATTAAGGAAGAAGAAAGACAAAGTATTAAGTGTGCGGAAGGCACACAAACCAAGGAAGGATCGAAGTGGTTAAAGAAGCATAAAAGAAGGAACGAAGTAAAGGAAAGAAAGTCGTTGAAAGAGAAGATCAAGGAAGAAAAAGAAACAAAGGATATATATCATGGAGAAGTCAGCAAGTGGAAGAAGACACTAATGGGTGCTTTGGAGCACCTTACGGAGAACAAGGAAGAACATGATTGCGAAGTCCTTAAAATGAGGGTTATGTGGACCTAGGGTTTTGGCACCTGGGCTTCTGCCCATGGTTTTATAAGAGTCATGGAATGTATAAATAGAGGTCTAGAAGAGTTGATATGTAATGAGGTCATAGTGGTGTTGATATGTAAAAGTGTTATGTTTTAGGTTATTTTTGTATTTTGGGTCTTTAGTTGGGTGTGAATATCGACTGTGCAGCTGGGTGCGTAGGGGTAGGAAATAAAGGGGAAGAGAGAGAAGGATCTGTAGCTGAGTGCGTAGATAGAACTGTATATTTTCATCTATTCTATCAATAAACATAGTTCTATGGACATAGCCCTAGGGAGAGGGTGAACCACATAAAATCTTGTTGTTTCATGTGGTTGGTGCTTTGTTATTTACTATCTTTTACAATGTTATTGCACTGTTATTTTTTCTGTCAAAGATAAGACTTACTTTCCAAATTTAAGCATAATACTGTAAGAATATATTGGCTATTTTGTGTTGTTGTTTTGGAAGCATCTTGCATTTCCTCTGGTTGTAGACACATGTGTCCTGCAACTCTCCTATTACTACTTTGGGTGAGACTTCATCTTCTTCGCAGGTGTTGCCATAAGGGCCAGTAGTTAGGGTTTGTTGGTGCGTTGTTAGAGTTGAACCATGGGTCTGCCCCTATGCCAACTAATGGTTCCATTGTCAGGACTGAGACCTTCTTGAGGGAATGTCAAGGTGGTTTCCATCGAAGATAGAAATTCAGAATTGGATAGAAGAACAAGAAAGGGACTTTGTCAAAGCTTAGAACAAGAACCCTAGAATTAGTAAAAAATATTGGCTAGGAAGGTACATCTTTACTGATGTGCATGAGATTTTCTTTGCAGGAGTTCATCAGGAGTTGTACGAGTGGTTAGCCAGACTAGTAGACACTCAGTTTGAAATCATATCTAGACCACATGTGGTTTGGACATTGATGCTAATTAAGAAAGTCACGAAAGTTGATAACGTTGTGTCGAGGGTAGTGGATCTTTGGTTTCACAACACTATTGGAGGGTACATTACTGAATTTGCTATTAACAGAGTGGAATCATATAGTCAAGCAAAGAGGTATTTATTCAAGGGACCTAGAGGAAAGTTTCTACACTTTTTGAAGTTGAAGATTAAGATGTTATTGCATGAGAAGAATATTTTGAAGATACAGTAATCAATTGGATTTTAAAGATAATGTTCAAGAATTCAGACAACGATAGTGACATAGAGGCTGGACACACGCACAGTGGGAGATCATTCATAAAGATTCCTCTTGCGAACTTGTTTAAGCATAATTACAGGCCATTAACACAAGAAGAAGGATTCTACAGTGGAGAAGAAGCAAAGCTATCAGACGAAGAGTATTTAGAGTTCGCAAGGTCAGAGGAAGTAGAGACTGAAGAACCTTGTCGAGCAAAACCAGGAACTTCAAGTACTGTGCCTACTGTCGAAGTAAGTATTTCTACTCCTCCTGTTGTTTTAGAAGCACCAATTAATCAAAGTAACCAGAGTAATAAGAGTAACCATAGTAATCAGAGCACTCAGAGTGCTGTCACAAGAAGTTTACTACAGACTCAGTCAATAAACCAAGGAAAATAAATGGCAGATGAAATGAGGTTACCTATTTTTAGAGGAGATGGATCTGAGGATCCTGAACAACAATGGTTCTTATGCAAAGCTGTATGGAGCATTAAGCAAGTCACTGATGAAGTTGTTAAGAGAGATCAGTTTAGTACTACCTTGAGGGATCATGCACTAAGCTAGTATATGAAGTTTGTTACAACATGTGTACAACCTAGAGCACTGAATGTCATTAAGACTGCATTGAGTGCAGAGTTAAACAAGCCTAAGTCAGATTTGCAGTGCATTATAGAGTTGAAGGAAATCGAGAAGAAGGTGGTTGAACCTGTTTGGGAATTTTATCAGAGGTTTAAGACCTTGACAGGCTGTTTAAGTTTTCATATTCTAGACGAACAACATAAGGAATGGTTCATCACTGCCCTCTTGCCACACATCAGAGTTCCTCTGATGCAATAGAAGGTCACTTCATAGGATGAGGCATTAGAGATTGCCATGAAACTAGAAGCAACCCCTGTAAGAGAATCTAGTCTAGGTATGAGTCAGATTTTGAATCAATTAACTTGTTTATCTTTACAGGTTGAAGACATGAAGAAAGACAGAGGAAAAAACAAAAGAGAAGACATCTGGTGTATCAGATGTAAAGAAGAGGGCCATGGCAAAGAGCATTGTCCTTTATTTAGTGAATACTTGGCCTCTAGAGCTCCTAACCCTTTGAAGTAGGCTACTTTACCATGGTGTGAGATATGTATAACTAGACATCGCCCTGGTGAATGTTATTATATGAATAAATATGTCCAAACACCAACCAATCTGTATTGTACATTCTGTAAATATGTGGGGCATGATGAGAAGTACTGTAGGGATTATGAGCTCATGCATGAAAGGTCAAGGGATGCATATAAAATTCAAGGAGAATTACAACCAGAAGGGAATGCTACGCAGTTCAATCCCCAAGGAAGAGGAAGCTTCACCCCTCTCAGTGGGTTTAGAGGAAAAGAATGAGGAGGAGGCATGGGTCGAGGTTGAGGTCAGATTATTTTCTATAACTACACCCATCCAGGTCATTTGGAAATGGATTTTCATAACCCTTGTTCTACTTGCAGCTACTGTAATTAATTTGATCATGTCAATGAAGAATGTCTAGTATTGTTAGCTAAAGTTTAGGAAAGACAAGGTGGAAACCAATAAATCCAAAGAATATCAGCTGAACCTCGCGGTGAGGAACCCATATTCATTGTTATTACCAGAGGAGGTGCTGTCACAAGAGAAGATAAGGTGACTCCAGGAAATACTACATATGGATCATGGATCAGAAGAGATTCGAGGAAAGAGCCACTGTTTGATCCAAGGAAAGAAAATAATAATTTTGAAGAAGCAAGAACACAATTTGTAGGTGAACATGCTTCTTCATCTAGGGCACAACAAGAAGGAAGGGAATGTGAAATGCCTCCAACATTTGATCAGTCTTCCCCACCCAGACAAGGAAAAGAGGTAAGAAAGCTTGTGGACTTCTTATATACTTGTATTGATTTGATTAAAGATGAAAGAGTTGTGCAGGAACTACAACACCTGATAATACAATATGAAATTGGAAGAGTAGATCCTCTGCTGAGTAGAGTTGTGAATCAAGTATCTAGAAAAAGGAGAAGCAAGGAACTGCACCACCGTAGTGATCATATTGGAGACTATGACATGGACTATGTGGTCCTCGACCTGGGATCATAAGTAAATGTTATGACAAAGCATACTTTGGAATTGATGGGAAAGCCTAAATTAATTTACTCTCCTATTAGGACTAGGATGGCTAATCAGTAGGCAGAGAACCCCTTTGGAACACTAGAGAATGTCCATGTGGACATCGACGAAGTAAGGACAATTGCAAACTTCGAAGTGATCAATATTTTTGATGATAGTTGTCCCTATCCTATGTTGTTTGGTATTGATTGGGCTTTCAAAAATTTGATTTTTATTGACCTGAAAAAGAGAATAATGCCATTTGAAGGTGATGGCCTTAGGGTCATTGCACCTCTTGACTCCGATGAAGGTTGTAGATACACATAACCTATAAGAGAAGAAGACTGCGCCTATGAGATAGAGAACATCTATAAACTGACAACAGGACAACAGGATTATATTAATCCTACAACAGATGGAAATCTAAGTTGGCGAAGTGAAAGTGAATGCTCGTCAAATTCAAAAGAAGCATTGGAAAATTGGCAGAACATAATGTATGAAGTCTCTACGTGGAGGTGTGCTAGATTGACTAAGGCAGTTTGTTGGATTGGTACAAAAGTAAGTAATCTTCCTACATTTTATGTATTGAATAATTTAGAGACATTTCTCTTTATATTTGAAGGAATTTTACAAATACAACAGAGGTTGTTGGCACTAGATGAAGCCTTGAAATAAACACCATCTAAATGGTGGGGAACACACAAGAATAACATCGCGGAGTGGGTACAATGTTGCACCTTGATGACAATGCACGTTTCAGACCAAGTTGCAAGTTGCAAATTTCAATACATAGGTCAGACTTGTCCTAAGGATCATGTGTGAAGTTGTGAGGAAGTCTGGAGCAACATTCCTAAAGAACAGTGGGTACATAAGTTCATTAACACTTTAGATACTACGCCTATCAACTGGTATCTTCAAGAAGAACTACGCTCAGTCACTACAGATTGGTATGGTATGACCCAAAACTTTATAGCTACATTCCTATTTGAAATTCAGTACCCCACAGTAGATCAGGCTTTACAAATTGTAAGATAGAAGGTCTTTGAGGAGGCACCTAACCCCCCACTTGAACAAGAAGAAGATGAATGGACTGTGCCTCTTCAGTGGTTACAAGGATGTTATAACATTAATGTTAATGAGGATGATGACCCTAGGAATGTGAACATTTCAGAAACTAAAGGACAAAGAGATATATAAGGGCCAGGGATTGAATTACCTTTTTTTGTGAAGCCTATTAAAATTAACAAGGTTAATGTTGGAACAGAGAAAGCACCTAAGTTGGAAAATGTTGGAGACTATTGGGATGTTGCTACTATTAGTAAGATTACAGAACTATTGCATGAGTATCGGGACTTGTTTCCAACCAATTTCATAGACATGAAGGGAATTAAAGGGTCCATCAGAGAAATGAAGATTCCTTTGAAAGAAGATGATATTGGACACACCTACCACACTTAGAGGGGGGATGAATGAGTGTAGGGCTCTTTTTCCCAAAACTTCCCTCTTGCACAAAAACTCATCAATTAGAATTAAACATTTATTCATTACCCATTTTTGTCATTTATAACTAGTTAGATGTGAGCACATATCAGCAACATATATCAGCAATATATCATCAACAAATCATCACCACAATGAACACAAAGAACACAAGATGTATGTACAATTTTATTTTTATTACGGA
>JZKD02S2334461.1:11113-21253 GCA_000966675.3 Picea glauca
GTAATTTTGACATGTTCAAGAAGATATATCCAAAGAAGGGTGATAGGTTGGCTCAAATACAATGAAATCATTTAGTGTTTGTTCATTACAACTGTCATCTTTGAAAAAAAATGATTTGTAAACCGTCCTAGATATTCCAGTGGGTAGTTCGTCACAACAAATCTAATAAAATACCAAAATATTTATTATGAAGGTTAATTTACTTTAGATCTAAAATTATTTAATTACTGGTGTTGTGATTAAAATGTATGAAATAGATGAAATGTGAAAACTAGAGAAACATAAATAAATACCCATAAACCATACACAAATAAACAAAAGATATAACCTGGTGTTGATGGGGAAGAATTTCCCTTCAACAATAAGGGGTAGTCCCTAGTACATGGTTCTAATTAGACTATGCACTGTTTGGTTTTGGAGACCCATCCAGATTCTAGCCCGATTGCCATTACTAGTTATGAGGGGTGATTGGATGGTTGGTGAATGCAATGAAAATGCAAATGCGATCTAAGTAAGTGCATAAATAAATCTAAACTAACATATCCTAGCTAAGATCATTTAAAGTAATAAATTGAGCAGTTGTAAATGAAACTAATCCAAGCAAATAATATCACCCAGATAGTTGTTATGAAGCAACAAGGTTAGACAACACATGTATGCAGAAACATAACAAGATTAGTCTAAATCATGCAATTACATACATAATAAACTCTTTATCACAAGGAAAAATATAAGAAAGAATAAGAAAAAATGCAATAATAATTCAATTTGCATAAGAGCAATCTCTATGAAAAAAGACATATTATAGCACATGTAAATAGTACACAGTTAGTTGCAAATAGTTTACAACAACCACCATTTACAAGAGTTCTTCTCTCCAACAAAATTGGCCCTGAGGGCTTCTTAATTTTGGTTAACATAATAGTTTCTCCAAAATAGTTTAGCGAATGTAGAATGCTTGAAGAGCCCTTTCAAAATGGGCCTCTTCCTTTACTTATATAAATTCTAGTAACTATTGAAAATTTCTTATTGAATTCCAAAAGAAGAAGTTATAAAACCTTTTAGCTTCCCCCTCAATGGCTATTGACATGTGTAAGAATAAGGATGAAACTGATGCCAGTTGGAAAAAGACAAAATAAACTATAGTTGTTAACAAATTCAAATTTGCTATTTTGTCTTATTCATGGGTTCTTTGCCTTCATGTATGCTTCCCTAACCTGGTACTTCCCATCGAGTGATATGATCCTGCGATACAAAATTTCCTCTAGGCTAGTTGTGTTGGAGGATGAATTATTGGTAAGGGTATTCATGTCTCTTGTTAGAGTGGCCATGAATGCCTAAATCATTGTCTGAACATTGGTCGATTAAACGAGGTGTTCTTCCATTGCCTCAATTGTTACCTTCGTGGTTTCTTCAACTCTCTCCCTTCTTTGATTCATATTATGTTGGATGTGTCCAAGGATCTATTCCATTGCAATGGTTTTCCCGAGCTCCATAATGGGAGGAAGGAGACCCTTATGTGTTAAGACTTGTGCGTCTTTGTTGATCCAGATTTAGGATCGGAATGAACTGATTAACAGACTGAATGCAATAAACATAGAGATATGAAGAACAACAAAGATATCCAGTGAACAATATCTTCTATTGAATAAATGAAATAGGATGAAACTGTAAACTGCATAACTGAAACACTTGATCAAATGGTGGTAGTTATCTCTGAGAAGAGATGTGGCTGCTACATGCATCTTTCTGAGTAGAAATGATTACAATGAGGCTCCAAAGGCATTTTTGATATTACTCATGAATTCCAAAACACTAGAAATCCAAAAAACTAACCCTAGGAGGTGAAACACCAAAATTCATGTGGGCCCCTATGGGTAAGCTGGTACCTCAAATTCCCGGGGTCGTAACTTTTTCATACGACCTATGTTTTAGGCGTGTCTTTCAGATAACTACACATTACACCGCCAAACTTTGACTCTGTGTATAGTTTGACTATGGCGAGCCAAAAAATCATTGTTTAGGGCTCCAAAATGACCCTAGAAGTACAACAAAATGTGCTGACATGAAAACATAAAAAATAACCCAGTTAGATTAGATGAGAGGCCACTAGTATCCACCTAGAAGATGTGTAGGTCTTCAGACAACCCCAGAAGTGTAGAACCCACAATTACAAAGAAGTACAAAAGAACGTGTTGAACTAGAAAAGGACAAGAGGAGTCAATTGGAAGAGGTGGGTGGCCACCAATATCCATCTGGATCAATCCTCCCCCCCTAGGAAGAAATGGTCTCCATTGCATTGAGTTCCCCCATCAAGTGAGGAAAATTTTGTTGGATTTAGCCCAGGGTGAGCCACTTTCCTTGGTGTAGGAGCTTCCCTGCCTTGACAACCCGATAAAGTTGGATCCTCTGCTGGCGAGTGCTCTTGACCTGTGTGTCCACTATCTGATCAGTGGATGCTTTCTCCATGTAGTAAGGGTTGAGCTATAGTGGTGTCAACTATTATACGATCTCTGAGGTGTCTAATAATGGTGGAAAATATGGCCGAAGGAGGTCCACATTGAACGTTGGGTGCAGGACAAGGAAGGGTGGAGTGTTGAGCTCAAAATCACTACTACCCACATCCTTGGTGATAGTGTAAGGCCCATAACGAAGTGGGAGAAGATTCCAATGGGGCCCTATGAGACGCTCCTTCTGCAAATGTAACCAGACTTTGTCTCCAACCTGAAACTGGTGCGGTACCCTATGTTGATCATGCCACTACTTTTACTTAGCATTGGATTTTTGTAAAATATCCTAGACCTGTTGGCAGATGTGTTGAAATCGCTCAATGAATCTGGTGGATTTGTCGGTCTCATACTGAACATGGGAAGAATTTTCCTGTGTGGTGGAAAGAGGTAGTGCAACATCAATGGGACCCAAGGGTTGGAATCCCAACCCCACCTGAAATGGGCTATGGTCAGTGGAGCTATGGAGATCCCTATTGTAACTATGTTGAAAATAGGGGAGACTCTCATCCCATGTATGTGGATGCTTAGATTTGTACATACGTAGGATGTGCACAATCATCTGATTGACAACCTCTGTTTGGTCAACTATTTGGGGGTGGAAAGCAGTGGATTTAGTGATTTTGGTGTCCAACAGTGACCAAAGACTTGACCAAAATGTGTTGAGGAACCTACTGTCCCGGTTAGAGATGATGGTATGTGGTATACCAAAATGGACTCACACTCATTCAAAGAATATCTTGGAAGTGTTTTCCGTTGTGATATTCTTCTTCCGGGCTGTAAGGATGGCCATATTTGAAAATCGATCAATGACCACAAAGACGCAGTCATTTCCTTGCTTGGTACTGGACGTAAGGCCATACATGTAATCCATTGATATGGATTCCAAAGGCTTATTGGGAGTATGAAGAGGGGTGTATAAGCCTTGATTCTTGATGGTTGGCTTGGAAATGGCACAGGTATTGCAAGATCTGATATACTTGCTAACATCTTGTTGAATTTTTGGCAAATAAAAATGCTTTTGAAGAACGACCACAATTTTCTCCATGCCAAAATGTCCTGCCATCCGACTGTAGTGGGCTTCCCAAATCATGTTTTCACGCTCTCTTGCAATAACACAGAGATGGCCCATATGGCATAATATTCTACCTTGAATGTGAAAATCAGTGACAGTCGCGCTTGTACCCAAGAGCTGATAGGTGGTGGTGAAGTCCAGATCTTGTTGATAAAGTTTGGGCCACTCAGATGCCTCACGTCCACAGGAATGGAACACAATGGTGAGTGAAGCCAAAAGAGGTCAATTGAGGAAGTGAACGACATGATTTGAGATCCCGGTCTTATAGTTTGTGTTGATATGGAACTGCTGCAGGTAGGTGGACCACTTCTGATGGCGATCGTTCTGCAATTTTCCCTGTGTCTATATGAACTGCAGAGGCTTGTGATTAGTGTGGATGATCGTCTCCTTTCCCATAATGTAATGTTTCCATTGACAATATGCTTGTACAATGGAATAAATTTCCTTGTCACGGGTGGGGTATTTTCAGTCAATATCTGAGAGTGTCTCACTATGGTATGCCATCGGATGACCATGTTGAGTGAGAATTGTGCCTACAACATAGTCAGATGCATTAGTCTCAATCTCAAACAGTTGTTGGAGATAGGTCAAGGAGAGTACTGGAGCAGATCATAAGTGATGCTTTAGATCATAGAATGCTCGTTGTTGTTCCTTCCCCCACACGAAATTTTCCCTACCACCGCCCTTGGTCACCTGGCTGAGGGCCCATGCAGTATGGGAGAATCACAACATGAACCGTTGGTAGAAGTTGGCCAGTCCCAAGAAGCTCTGAAGCTCGGTTAGTGTGGTCGGGGCTAGTCAATCACGAATTACTTGGATCTTAGTTGTATCAACATGTATCCCATGCTCATCAACAATGTAGCCCAAGTATTGGACCTTGTTCATGCTAAAAGAGCATTTTTCCAAGTTGGCATATAGCTTGTTCTGTTGCAGAGTGCTCAAAACCTGTTGAATATTCCACATTTTCTCCTCCCAAGTTCTTCTAAAGATGAGGATGTCATTCAAATATACCACCATAAAAGAGTTGGTGAAGGGTCTCAATACATCATCCATCAACCTCATGAAAGTGGTTGGTGCATTTGTTAAGCCAAAGGGCATTACTAGCCATTCGAAGAGACCTTCTTTAGATTTGAAGGTTGTCTTCCATACATCAGTTGGTTCAATGAGAACCTAGTGGTAGGCACACTTTAGGTCAATATTGTTGAAGAGATTTTCCCCCTTGATTTTGTCAAGAAGGTCATCAATCCTAGGAATTGGGTACTGGTTCCTGACTGTGATTTTGTTTAAGGCTCTGTAATCAATGCAGAGTCGCCAAGTCTCATCTTTCTTCTACACCAGTACAATTGGGATTCCACAAGGGGAGGATTTGGGTCTAATGTTCCCCTTTTGAAGAAGGTCTTGGATCTGACGCCTTATTTCGTCATTTTCCATCAATGAGTGACGATAGACTGGTCCATTAGGTAGAGGTGCACCAGGGGTTAGATCAATTGGATGCCTGACTTGGCAGTGCGTTGGTACCCTAGTGGGTGAGGATAAGATGTCTCTGTATTCTTCCATGATCCCATCCACTTGCTTCTGTTGCAAAGAGAGGCTCGGTGTAGAGACCAAAAATCTGGTAGCGACCTTATGCTTACTGTGAGCATGGATCACAAATAGGACGAAATTCCCGGTCTGTGAAATGACCTTACTGCATTGCTTAACAAAGATTAAATAAATAGTCGTAGGTGATGCTACCTCTGGTATCCTGCACAATTGTGTACCCAAAGTAATAATAACACTGCGAGGTCTAGACTCATATACAACATGACGCTTCCACAAATATGGTTTTTCTAAAAGAACATCACAAAGTTCAAGGGGTGAAATATCACACAATACCTCATCTTTGAAAGGCTTGATGTCGTAGGGCAGACAACATTGTTGGCTGACACAAATATCTCTACCTTGGGGAAGCCAATCGATGGTGTAGGGATGCAGGTGAAATGTCATTGGCAGGTCCAACCGCTTGACGACCTTTGTTGGACTGAGGTTCTTTTGACTACCTCTATCGACAATGAAATGAAGCGGAGCCCCATTTACCCACATCTATGAGTGAAAGAGGCGTTCCCCTTCCTCTGGCTATTCTGGTTCACTTGGTAGTAATTTGGTGGTAGGGACAATGGAACTGGGTTCAACATCAATAATCCACTTCCCTCCTTCGGGATTTGATTTGGAATCATAATAGGCCTCTGACTTAGAAGCCTTCAGCTCGAGCACAAGTGACTACTTGGAGCGACATTCTTCAGTGTTGTGCTGAGGGATTTTATGGTACTCACACCATTTTCCCGTGTCCTTCTTCGTCTTCTCATTGCCCTTCTTTTGTTGTGGCTTGGACTGGTTGTCCTGAGAGTGGCCATCTTTGTTCTATCCCTTACTGTGTGGGTTGGGGCCACCTTTCCCCTGCTTCGACTGTGAGGATTTTGCAGATCCAAACTCTCACCTCTTCTGCTTAAATTTTTGCTCGATCTTGACAACATATCTATAAGTTGTACCCAATGAGATGATGTCAAGAAACTCCATTTATGTTTGAATGTATCTATGAAAATAGTCGCGGTATTTGAGAACTACATGTCACTGAGAGTCTTTAATACCCAATTTGGTGCGCATGGTATGGAAAATATTGGTGAAATATGGTACTTTCTGGTCCCTTTCTTGACGCAGGGTAGTCCATCTGGTGTACTGGTCCTCGTAGCTTCCAACAGGGTAGTATTGTTCTTTAATGGCATCCTAGAAGGAATCCCATATAGGGGAAACCACAAATATTTCAGATTCCTCTATGGCCCTTTGATCAGAGTAATTTTCCCACCAGTCCTTAACATGGGGGATGGCCTTGAGGAGTGAAAAAGTAATCTTTTCCCTATCGAAAAAAATTGTGGACCAAAAAATACCCTTCGAGTAGATTCAACCATTTATCTACAACATCCACATCTATCAGTCCTTAAAATAATGGAATATCAAAATTTATGCGTACCTTGAAGGGGGTTGCATGGCCGCTTTATGAATATGCTTCTCCTGTGGGAAACCACCGAAGGATATACGCAAATTTTTCCATCATTTCGTTCCTTTGTCATGCAAGGGCTTCCTCAAGCAACATTTTAAAAGGATCTCCTACTCCATCATCTTTCTTTTCGTCTCCCATGGGTTGTTGTCGATCTCGATGCAACTCCAGAGGCCTTTTTGATATTACTCATGATGCCAAAACCCTAGACATCCAAAAACCTAACCCTAGGAGGTGAAATGCCAAAAGCCATGTGGGACCCTATGGGTAAGTTGGTACCTCAACTTCCTGGGGTCGTAACTTTTGCATACGACCTCTGTTTTAGGCGCGTGATAGCCCATTGGAAAGATATTTCAGAGAACTACACATTACTCTCTCAAACTTTGACTCCGTCTACAATTTGACTATAACAAGCCAAAAAAACACTGTTTAGGGCTCCAAAATGACCCTGAAAGTACAAGAAGATGTGTTGACATGAAAACATACAAAATAAGCTAGTTGGATTAGGTGAGAGGCCACCAATATCCACATGGAAAATGTGTAGGGATTTAGACAACCCAAAAAGTGTAGAAACCATAATTACAAAGAAGTACAAAAGAACATGTTGAACTAAAAACGGACAAGAGGAGCCAGTTGGAATAGGTGGGTGGCCACCAATATCCATCTAGATCATTTTTTGAGTTACACGTAGATTGCAAGTGAGCTTGTCATTTCCTTTTATGCTCTTTTCCCCACTTGTTGGCATTGATCAAGTGAAGAGTATTCAATTCTTATTTATACTTCTGAGGGGAAGGGAATCCCGACTGGAGCATCCAGGTTCTCGACAATCCACCTTTTTATATCATCTAATCCCTCCCGGATGGTGGACAACTGGACATCTTTTACTTTCAATCGATTATGTTGATCCATTATTTTAGTTGAAAGTTGGTGGAAGACATGAAGATGGGAATTCATATCTGTAATAGTCTCCTCGAGCTACCTCCTTAGTTTTTTAGCACATGTTTTGATTTCTCTTTGACTGCCCTCATCTTTTCTTGCATGCCTGAGATATTCCTCCAGTTCTCTAATCCTGACATCCTTTCCTTTGTTTTGGAGGAATAAATTCTTTAGGTTCCACTCTATTGTTGTAGTGAAGGTGGTTCCAACAGATGCTATGGAGAGAAGGTCCTTACTAACATCCTTTTCCACAGTGGTCTTTGTGAGGACTGATACTGGGTTGGCACCAGTGACTGGGACCTTCCTGACCTGTTGTTTCACAATTATGCGCATGGCTTTGTCAAATTTGAGCTTCTTCAAGTTCACCACTTTGTTGGGTTTGTAGGGTATGCAAAGACCCAACTCCATTCCACTGAATTGAAGTTGAATGCTGGGAACTTTCATTGATGTTTTCATGATGTTAGTTCCATAGGTGAGGCATCATTATTTAGAGCCTCTTAATCCCTTTTTCATTGCTCTTCTTCAACTTCCTTAGTCATAGCTTCATCTACTGCTCTTTGTTCTGTCGTTGTTTCTTCTGTTGTCTCCTTTTCAACTGCTACTTTCTCAGTCACTGTCTTTTCTTCTTCTTCTTCTACTGGTGGTGGTGGTGCATCAACTTCTTCTTTGGCCTTGGTCTCTTCTATCTTTCTTTTATTTTCAACAATGTCTTCTTTCTTTTCCTGAACCTTTTCTTTCTTCCTTCATTTCTTGTCTTCCACTATTTCTTCCTCCTCTACTGATCCATAATGTGTGGATGTTGTTGTGACATATGATTTATTTGTTGCCTCTTCTTCATCTCTTTTCCATGCTTCTTCATGAGATTTATCTTCATCAATGATCCTTCCTATAGTTTTTTCCTACCTCTTGGAAATAAATTCATCATATGTTTGAGCACGGTAGTGAACTTATTCTTCCTCCCAGGTGGCTGAAGTGTATTCCCATGGGTGTTTTTACTTGTTTCAATGTTCCATGACTACTTTGTTTGAATCATGTATCCAAAACCTTTCTTCTCATAAGTGGAATGATAACAACATGTCCAATTCTACTTGGGCTTACTTAATGTTTTCGAACAAGTATGAGCTGACCAAAAATGACAACGTGGGACATATAGCCTTCTTGTCTCGATATAATATTGCTCTGACTCCATGGATCATAGTTTGATATGTGATCTTTTGAAGCACTAATCCATCGGGCACAAATATTGGGAGAAAATGGGGAGCTTTGGTAGCTTCCTATACCCTTATGTAAGTTTTGTGCTCCATGAGGTACCGATCTCCAATATTCCATCTTATTGCCAATGCTTTATTGTTCATACACAGAGTTGGTGCACCAAATATGAGCTCATAGAGAGGTGATACGAAGTGATCATAGATCATGTGGTACTTCATCCTGTATTTGTTCTCCCATAACAATTTGTAGTAAATATACATAAACGGATCAATTGGATTCTAGGCCCAACCCAACTTGGGATATTGATGGCGCATGCACATAACATCCAAAAGATAAGAATGCATGTGAAATATTGGGAATTGGTCTGGAGTGGTCTCCTTGATGACTGTGATGGACTATGATAGGGTTGTTGATAGGATGTTGACCCAATTGAATGATGATCCTTCATCAACACAATAATATATCAGAGGAATAAGGGAGAAAGTGAATTTATAAGCATCTTTTCCCCCATAAATCCTACATAGCATCACCACAATGCATTACTATGGAGTTCTTAGAAAAGTGGTCAGATATGCACCAGGCGGTCTGAGCTTGAACATTTTATCTGGCTTGTACTAGATCTTGAATATATCCTTTGGATTCTGTGGGAACTTGCTAATGAGTTCATCATTCAATGACTAAGTTCCCTTTTACAAATGGTAATACTTGGATATGTCAGTGGCTTGGAATGGCGATATGGGTTGTCCCTTAGCATTAAGTATATATCAGTTTTCAAGGGATACGTGATTGAGGATCCATGAGATCATGTCTGCACAAGGGAAAATTGTTGCACAAGCCGAAAACCTGTGCAATAATGACCTCCATATGTTCTTGAAGATTTTGAGCTCATCCTGATCTTCAACGTCCACAGGGAAATGTTTCTTCTTGAACATCCAAAAAACTTCACCCCATTTGAGTGAAGTTCCCCCTTTCTCTAATATTCGTGTATTATCATCATAGACTGCCCCTGGGGTGTCAGGTTCTTCCTCATGTTAGCTCCCACTTATAGAAGCTTCTATCACGTGTACTTTTCTTGCAGGTTTCTTGTGAGGTGACATATTTGAATCTGCGACAAACACACTCATTATTAGTGCACTAAATCAATGATAACAGAAGATATGACAATAAACACAAAACGTTTGTTATGATATTCATGTGAATCATTGGGATATTGAGCAGTAATTGTTATAACCCTAAAATGCACCATACAGGTTTACCTGGAATCAGGCCAACTCATGCCTCTTCCTAGCCAAAGCCATGTTGAGTAATTCCTCAAAATTCACTTGAAAACAAGCAACCCGCGCCCTAACTTCTTACTGGGCGCGGGTATCCGCTTG
>JZKD02S2334461.1:21263-31982 GCA_000966675.3 Picea glauca
TATATATATATATATATATATATATATATACAGTACATATATACATATATGTGTACACTCCCCTCCCCCTTATTTATGCACTATCCTCAGTGCAATACATACCCACGTACAACCAAAACTTTCAAAAGTCCTAAAAAATATGCAGATACTCTGACCCCATAACATCCTCATATTCCTAGGTTGCATCCTCATAACCATAATAGGTCCACTGGACCTTTACTAGTTCTACTGCATGATTCCAGAACATCTTGACTTTCTGATCCAATATGCACACTAGTTGAACTCAGAAGTTACCCTCTTTCTCCACCTAAATCACATTCCAATCAATGACATGATTAGCATCAGGTACATACTTTTTAAGCAAGGAAACATGGAATACATTATAAATACACAATGATGCAGGCAATGCCAACATATATGCTACAAGACCAATCCTCTCTAGGATTTCAAATGGACCACAATAGCATGATGCAAACTTAGAAAAATTTCCCAACTTCAGAGAACTGCGTCTTGATTTTAATTTTAGGAACACATGGTCACCCACTTTAAATTCTTTGTAAGTTGTGCCTTTATCTTTGCAACTTTTCTATCTATCTTAGGTAGCCTTTAAATTCTTCCTTATATTTACCATCTTCTCTTCCATTTCCCGTAGTATATCTAGCACAACAATTGTGCGATATGGTCGATTATCCTAGCTCACTGGTGTGTTTCACTTCCTACCATAAAGTGCCTCAAATGGGATCATCCTTAAATATGATTGATACCCATTATTGTACGCAAACTCTACCAAGTGAAGGTAGTCTTCCCATTTTCATGGTTTATCCATCATGTACATCTTGAGCATATCTTCATTCACCTAATTTACACTCTCTTATTGTCCATATGAATCAAGGTGATAAGATATTCTAAAGTTTAGATTTGTCCCAAATTCTTTGAATATCCCTTTCCAGAAGTTCGATGTGAACTTTGGATCTCGTTCAGACACAATTTTCTTGGGTACACCATGCAACTTAGCAATCTCCCACATGAATATTTCAGCAATGTTGGTTGCCTTGTGTGGTGAATTCACTAGAAAAAAATGGCCAGCTTTAGTGAGCTTGTCCACCACTACCATAATAGAATCACGTTACTTAACATTCCTAGGCAACTTAGTAATGAGATCCATGGTTACAATTTCACACTTCTACTCAGGGATGGGAAAAGGTTGTAGCAAACCAGTCGGATGTCTGTGCTCAACCTTGACCTTTTGACATTCAAGGAATCTAACAATAAAATCAACAACCTCATTTTTCATGCCTAGCCAAATGTATTTCTTTTTTACAATTATTATTTTCTTCTGGTAACCTGGATGTCTTGCATAAGGAACTTTACGCATCTCTAACAATAACATTTTTTTCAATTCCTGAACATTTGGCAGATAAACTTTGCACTTATACATGAAGATTCCATCCTTTTTTAACTCATAACCTTCCAATTTCTGATGCAACATACCTTGTTGTAAGCTTGTCCTTTTTTCCACATAGCGTTGATTTGATTTAGCGACTTCTAATATCCCGACCCTAAAATATGATTTATACATGCTAATAGTTGTAGCATGCATTTCGTGCACCCTCCTGCTAAGTGCGTCAACCACCTTGTTCTCTTTTCCTCTGATATGATTTATATTAAAGTCTTACTCTCTAAGGAATTCCAACCATATTCTTTGTCTGGTATTTAAATTCAACTAACTAAATAAATATTTCAGACCACAATGGTCTATCCTCAACTCAAATATTTTACCCATGAGATAGTGCCACCACATTTTCAAGGCACGCACTATAGCTTCCAATTCTAATTCGTGGGTAGCATAAATCCTTTCATCCTATTTTAACTTCCTTGATTCATAACAAACCACATGCCCATTCTAACTAAGGACTCCACCCAACCCTTCCTTGCATGCATTTGTGCACACAACATACTCTTCATCTAGATCAACAATCCTTAGTATTGGTGCACTGGTCAAAAAAATGTTCAAGTGCTGAAAAATCCCTTCAAAATCCAAATTCCATTAGAATCACACACCTTTCTTCTGCAAGGACGTGATTGGATGTGCTTTCCTTGAGAATCCTTCAATAAACCTTATGGGGTAACCTGCAAGTCCTATGAAGGATCTCATTTCTGCAATGTTTCTTGGTGTTGGCCATTCTTCAATGGTTTTTATCTTTGTTGGGTCAACAACTATCCCTTCCCCTAAAATGATATGACCCAAATAATGGATCTGTCATGGGTAAAATGAGAACTTGCTCAAATTCACATATAAATGGTGCTCCCTTAATACTTGTAGCACCATCCTCAAGTACAGCTTGTGCTCTTCTTCAAAATTTGAGTAAATAAATATGTCATCTAGAAATACAACGGCAAACTTATATAAGTAGTTTCTAGAAACTCCATTCATTAAAGACATGAAGACAACTGGTGCATTTGACAACCCAAAAGGTACCACAGTGAATTTGTAATGTCCATACCTCGTTTAGAAATAAATCTTGCTGGTGTATTCTTCTTTAATTCTTACTTGGTGATATCCAAATCTAAGATCAATCTTTGAGAATATTTGTGCACCTCTCATCTGATCAAAGAGGTCATATATCCTTGGCAAAGAATACTTGTTCTTTACTATTACTTTGTTCAATTGTTGGAAGTCAATACAAAGTCTTAGTGTACCATCCTTCTTCTTCACATACCATACTAGGGAAACCCAAGGTGACACACTTGGGAGTATATACCCCTTCTTCAGAAGCTCTTTGAGTTGCATTTGAAATTCCTTCAACTTTGGTGTACTCATCCTATAAGGAGTCTTGGATACAAGAGTTGCTCCTAGCATTGAGTTTATAGAGAAGTCGATATCTATTTTTGGTGGTAACCCCAATATCTCTTTAAATATATCCTCAAATTCCTTTAGTAATGCACAGTCTTCAACATTCGACACTTTATCCTTGGGTGCCTCCTCCATGTGTGTTGCAAATACTTGACATCCTTTCATGTAGCTTTTCTTCAATTGCAAGGTTGAAACTTATTTGATAGTCACCACTCTTGGAATTCCTTTAACTATTCTTAAGTTTCCCTGATCATTTATGAAATTAAATTCCTTGTTGTAACAATCTAAAACAACATGATGTTGGTCCAACCAATCCATGCAATGAGGAAATAATACAAGCCCAAAGGTATGATATTCAAATCATCTTTTGTGCGTAGTCCATTCATTTCCATTGAACATGCCTTGACCATCTCATTAATTTTCCTTTTTTCCCTTGTAGCTAACTGCACCAACCAAGGTTTTCCAAGCTTGCTTCTTGGCAATTGGAATCTTTCCACCATCTTAGGATCTAGATAACTATGAATAGCTCCTGAGTCAATTAAAATAGCAATGGGTTGATTGTTAATCTTACCTTCCACCTCAATCATGTGTGACTGAAACTGAGCTTGCTTGTTGTCCAGACATGCGTAAATCCTAGGTACACTTCTAGCCATGTCTTCAAATGTCGCAACTTGTTGTACATTGGGCACAATCCTTGATTTTTCACCTCTTTGAGGGAAATGTCTAAACATATGGTTTTTGTCGCAACCCCAACACTTCATTGGTTGCTTCCTTGGCTTGGTTTCCATTGGCTCAGTTATTCTAGGCTCCTTGGGATTTGGATGTGTCCTTGCACAGTATTTTTGAAGAATGGTGGCGTAGTCCCCTTCTTCCTTTATTCCACCTTGCTTTTCATCTTGTCTTCCCAAGCCTTTTGGAAAGTCAATCTTCCCCTTTGTTGATCATAAAGACATTTAACACGCCTTATAGTTTCCTCCAATGTCTTGGGATCATCGTATTGTATCTTATCGCTAATAAACAATGGCAACCCACTCAAGTACCTTTGAATATTTACTTGTTCATCGTTTATAAAAGGTACATATTTTAACAACTCTAAAAATATCCTTTCATATTCGTCTATGGTCATACTCCCAAGATTGAGTTCAAATAAATCCATTTTCCTATCACAGTAGTGCTTGGTTAAATATTTCTTTTCAAAATATCACTTGAATTCTCTCCAAGTAACCTTCTTCCCATTAATGTTATGCACTCGCACATATTGATCCCACCACATTGATACTTTTCCCTTGAACTGATAAATGGAAATTATTCCTTCTTCCTGCACAGAGTAATTATGCAATTGGATGTACTTCCTCATACCCAACAACCATGTTTCTACATCCTCATATTTCTTATGCTCCCCATCAAAAGTAGGAAGATTAATCGTATTCATCTCTCCTTGTATCTCATCTATCCCATATTTCTTCTTATGCTTCCTATTAGGAGATGGACTTGAGCTACTACACGCTCTCCTGGTTGAATGTCTTGAAGAGTGATGGATATTTCTGTCAGTATTTCTTGTTTTTCCTCCCTTATCATGAGACCTATGTCTTCTTGATTTTCTTGACTTGGTCTCCTTATCCATGTTTTTCTCAATTTTGTACAATAACTTGATTTTGAATCCATCTTGATCCTCCTTGGATTTCATAAGCCTATCATTATCAACTTTATAAATTTGGATGTCCTTTTGAAAAACAATTATGGTCTTTATCAAGTTCATGCTCTCCTCTAATCCTTCCTTATGTCCATTGGATTATGTACCCTCAATACCCATACTGACGTACAACCTTCACATTTATTCATCCTGATTGTAGGTTCTCTGCGCACCTTCCATGCTTTTACTCTCTGCGTTGATTATGTCCTAAACTAATTGTCGTTAATTATGAAAAATGTGTAGAGAGCAAGATTTGTCAAACTAATTAATGCGACAATTTTTATGAAAGTTATGCACAATTGTCATAACCCTTTATTTTTTTTCCTGGGATGATTTTAACATTTTGAATTCTAGTGCACACCCCCATGCATCACTATTTTTGCATGCAACACAATCCTACACCGCACACCAGTAGTTTTCTGAGCACAATAACTCTGCATTATGCGACACCCATAATTAGAGCGCATGACTATTTCATGTTGGTCTCCATCCCAAATAAGTCCAGTGTTGAAACAATAGCTCTGATACTAATCTATAATGTCCCTAGCCACCTAGGTTGGGCCATGTCACTACAAACCTCAACTTTTGTTGTTCTGACACCAATATCTAATGTCCAAACTCACTACTAGACAGTACCACTTCAACATCTTAGTGCACGGATACCACTTACAACACACCATGTTATGAGTAGTATTAAATTATCTATGCACAATCTTAAGGCATTGCGCCCAGACCGAAGCTGGGTCTCTTTCCATGAGTAAACTTCTTTTAATATAATCATAGTAGCGGAATAAGTGACAAAAATATACTGCGTACATAAACCTTCAGAGCATAGATATATTGTTGTGAGCGTAGTTACACTGCACATATAATACAATCACACGTGATTGATAGGATATTGCACGCAGATTATATCACCTTGGTACGCGTGGGCGGCTTCACTGCACGCACCACGAATTATACCCCACCTTGGTATCTTCTAGTCATACTACATAATTTATCACTTAACCATATCACGATAGAAAACAATATTATATAGATTAACCATAAATTTAGCTAACATGAAACTCTTATAACTATCACACATGCATATGTCACAATTTACAGGAAAAAGGAACACATATAAGCAGTAAGATTACACAGAATTAACCACATTGTGCATATGCAATTTCATACAGGAAAATAACCCATAACAGAAAGTACACAACAAGTGCATAGTCATTAGAATAATCTTATAAGAGACACTTATCTTTAATGAAAAGTCACCAACTATGTGCATAACTTAGACGTTCCTCCCAACCATAGACTTTGTCGCTCATAATATTTCAGCAACAAGTCACCCCCAACTTGGGGCATAAACTCCACAGGGAAAAAGGGTTCATATTTCCAAGCTATGTTCTAGTATTTAGCAAAATGCTTATTCCAAGGTGTCACTGTGACCACTAGCCTATAATCTCTCATTCCCCACTTGCTTGTCCCACCTGAGGAAGTGTGCCCCTTATCTGCTCAACAATCCTTTGATTGCCCCACTTCCCTTCAAGGGATTCAACAATAGGTTATACATGAAGTCTCATAGCCATATATCTAATTCCCAATGCAACAGGGAACAATTCTCAACAACTCTCTCACCTAGAGAGAATGCTCACAGGCCCGACAACCCGCCTCTTCGACACAAAAAATCTCTCACCTGGAGAGAAATTCTCACGGGCCTGACAACCCGTTTCTTCAACCACAGGCCTGAAAACCTTCTTCTTCAACCACAATCCTAACAACCTACTTCTTCAAAAATGCACATGATTTCCTAAGCACCCCCGTTCAGAAATGATAGTAATTACAACCAAATATTGTTCCTCCCATGGAGCTCTCAACTAAAGGATGATTAGAATAATGAATGATCCCCCCAAAATACATTATGGCTCAATAATATATTTTCATGGTCATAACTAGACACTTGTCACCTTCGATACTTTTTTTTGGACACCTGTCACCTTAAGAAGTAGATTTTAGACACTCAGTGACTCGTTCCCATTCCTCAAAAACTTAGGATAAGTAAATATCCATAAATTAAACTTTCATAAATATTAATAAAATATTTCCTTGACTTAATCTCCCCATTTTTCCCTTTTTTGTGGAGTTTAGCCCCTCGTATCTTTTTCGTCTGAGTTGAGTCTACACGTCGTGATGTGATTGTATTAACAACCTATGGTTGATTACATTTATAATACAAGTGCACTCGCCTTTTGCATCTAGGCTCACTCGCCTAAAAAAAAGTGTATATACAAAGTCTCTCTGGCCCCAAAACTACACGTATAATCCGATGTGAGAAAAACTTTGGGATGTGCACACTTCTTCCTTTGGTGCCCCATCCTCGCACACTTACATAGGTTTTCACTACACTATGAAATATGGGTGTTCTTTCTTTGTTGCACAATCCTCGCGCAATCACCACACTATTGTTGGAGTTACTTCACACACACCTCAAATTTATTTTTCCTATGTTTATTAGTCATTATCCAGTCTCCTAAAGTTTAGGGGAGAATATTCTCTTCAATTTTCACTTCAGTTTGATCAATTGAGTGGAGTCTAGATGCTACATTGGGATTATCACCATGCAACATTGGGATCATCACCAACTAATGCGCATTGTCCTTGGGTCATCACTAGACTAGTGCATTACTCATGATTCCCTGATCTCCTCCTCACTTCACTCTGTTTCTGTCAATTAACTGAACATTGATAGACTAGTTAACTCAGCTAGGTGGCAATTCACTCCCTTAACTGTTCGAGAGACTATACTAGGTGGAAGTTTACTCCCGTAACTATTGGTGTGTGTCTATATCACTCTATACCACCACTATGGTGCATTGGTTTCTCCTCCAATGTGAATTGGTTGAGTTATACAGAGTGTATAGTGTGTAAATTATCATTCATTCATTTGGTTAATGATAATTCTTCCATTCTTTCTCTCTTGTGTCTCTTTTATCATATTCTCTCTACAAAAAATGTATGTCATTTTCCAGATAGATATTTTATGTACAGGTTCAACACATTTACATGGTATTAGAGCAACGAATTTCTAGGGAAAAGACACACCAAATTATTTTTGCAAGTACTGAAGATTGAAGACAACGGAAAAATGGAATTTTCAAAAGAATTCATTCTTACACCATACAATTTATTTGCATGGAAGGAGAATATGATCATGCATATTCAAAGAAGAGAATTGAACAGGTTGACCATGAACACAGAGACAAAACCAAAATTAGCCATTGAAAAATCCAAATACCTAAATCGAATGGATGAAGCGTTCGAAACAATTTGCAGTCTCATTTCTCCTGAACTCCTCTTTCACATGTCCTCCTATAAAAACCCCAATGAATCTTGGAACACCATGAAAGGGATTTTTGGAAAACAAGATGAGATGAGGGGACACATAATTGAGGTGGAATTTCTCACATTGGATCCAAAAATCTTCGACAATCTCCAAGATTTCTTTACCAAATATAAGGATTTGTTGTTGGAACTCAAGGCTTGCAGGGTTGATAAATCTAAGGAGGAGAAACAAATGGTTCTCATTATTCTCTCCAAAATTGGTCCAGAATACTCAGTGTTTGTATCCGCATTTCATTTAGTTAGATTCATCTCTGGAGCCACCTGGAAGATGCCTTCTCTTGATGACTTTATCGAGTCTCTGACACAAGAGAAGAACAATCTCATCAACATGGGAAAAATCAAAGGCCCAAAGGTGCATGCACTTACTGTGCAATATGGCAACGGTTATCAATATCAGAAATATAAAGCTAAAGACAAAATGAAAGCACATGCAAATCTGAAGAAGGAAGGGTACTCAAAACCCTTCAACGATGCCTCCAGATCCAAAGGTGGAAAGGGAAGAAAAGGGGAGAAATGCATTTACTTCCATAAAGTATTCTATGTAGAATCCACATGTATGGAGAAACAAATAGATATAATGACCCAAATACTTTAGCAAAACAAACTTGCAGATCGCATCCCCGAGGGTGCCGAGAAGAAGAAGCCAAAAGATCAAAATCCCAAGAAAGGAAATTCTAGGCATGCTTTGATTGCCATCAACTCCTCTCTTGATTCTTGGATCATAGATTCAGGAGAATAACACCACATGGCTGCCCCAAAATAATTCTATAATTTATTGGATGCATGCAAAGGTCCTTCTATTATGATGGGGGACAACTCTCCAGTCGAGGTCATCGGAAAAGGAAGGATTGAACTCACAAACGAAAGCTTCGAGAATGTGTTACATGTTCACAAACTTTTCGTCAATCTTCTATCTATGTATCAGATGACAAATTCAGCACTGGAAAGAGATTCATATTCACACCTGATGTAGTGGATATCTATGACATGAAAACCAATTCTAGGGTTCCTACCAGTGAGGTAAATCATCAATCTAGACTTTACACATTTTCTGAATTTATTGAACCAGATTCTGCATTATTGCTTACCCGTGCTGATGAAAGCAGTAGGATATGGCATGACAGGTTCAGGCATTTAAATTTTAGATATATACAACAACTTAGAAAGCAAGGAATGGTTGATGGTCTACCCGACATCCACTTCTCCAAAGGAATTTGTGAGGGATGTGTTATTGGAAAACAACCTCAAGAAAAATTCGACAAAGGAAAGACTCAGAGAGCTTCCTCTCATTTATATCTGATCCATATTGACCTCATGGGCCCTTTTTCGCATCCATCAATCAGTAAAGCAAGGTACATGATCATTTTTTTTTATGATTTCTCATGCTTCACATGGATTTACTTTCTCAGGAAAAAATCAGAGGTCTTTCAACACCTCAAAGATTTCAAATCCCTTGTTGAGACACAGTCAAGAAAGAAAATCAAAATAATTTGAATTGATAACGGGGGAGAGTACATCAAACATGAGATAAAAAATCTTTGTCATGAGGAAGGGATTCAATTGTAGCGCACGGTTCCCTATACTCTGCAGCAAAACAAAGTTGTTGAGTGGAAAATAGATCTCTAAAAGAGATGGCATCTTGCATGTTACATGCAAAGTCACTTCCATAGAGATTATGGGATGAAGCACTTAATTGTGCAACCTACATCCAAAACATATCTCCCCATATATATTTCAAGGATAAGACCCCCTACAAGGCTTGGAGCAGCCTCAAACCGGAAGTGACCCACTTTCATATTTTTGGTTCATCTGCATGGGCTTGGATTCCCTATGAAAATAGGAACACACTTGATCCACAGAGAACAAAGTGTATATTTGTTGGATACCCCAATGGTGTGAAGAGATACAAAATTATTGATCTTTCCTTGGACCGGCTCATCATTGAGCGAAGTGTCCAATTCGAGGAAAGTGTCTCGCATGTACCTCAACAATTTCATGCATACAAACTTTGTTCTTCCACCTGTCAGAGATGATGAGCATGCACATGTCGAATCTTCTTCAGATGAGAGTCTGATCCAAAGGATTCAGATGATCTAGATACATAGTTAGTACAATCAGATGCAGATTCAGTGCATCCAGATGTAGATGCAGATCTGGTGACTCATGGTTTGACCAGATGGTCCAGTTTCACTAGGAAGGTTATCAGGATGGAACGGTTGTCGAATGGATTCGAAATGTTCATAAATATTGCGTCCCGATGGAGTCCTCCAAATCGAACGAGCGGGTGTGGGATTGGTATTTACTGCGGTGCTAAGACAAATAGGAGTCCTATATTCCCCACCAAAGATGGGTTGTGTGGATCCCATATATGTTTCGGTAAAAATCCTCTCTGGTAATCGTGGGACTTCCTCGTCTATGATGTTCCCAAGGGAGTCTAAACGAAGTAAAAGTGGTTCGAGAGGGGTCACCGAAGTGGGATCCACAGTTGTGACAAAAACGTCTTCCGGGTACATTGTGGTGTTTTGAACCTCGCTCTGTTGAGGAGATTGCTCCGTAGAATGAGGGGGAAAAGGGGTGTCTCCTTCCATATTTTCTGGAGGAAGTCCCTGTAGCCTCCGCGAGCGTCGTGGAGGGTCGATGTTGGCGGAAAAGAGTCGACGAAACAAATCTATGGCCAACTAGCGAAAAGAAACAGCACACACTAAAAAAATCTAAGAATCACAACCAAGCAAACAGGACCTTCTTTTGATGACCGTACTAGTTGGTGATGAAATCCAAC
>JZKD02S2334472.1:0-11606 GCA_000966675.3 Picea glauca
CCATCATATCTATGCATCATTCTGCTCTTCTACTCTGCGCCAAATCTGATGTGCAGTAATCTTTTACATTGGTATCAGTCCTTAACTGTCTCTGTGTGCACACCCTGCCATCTTGCAGGTGTTTCCTTGAGTGTTATGTCCAGGGCTAAGAGCCTCTGATTTTATAACACTTCATCTTCGTCTCTTTTTAGGAATTCTTCTATGTCATTCATCCCATGAAAACTAGGAGGTTCTCTTATCTTTGTACCTACCCATCTTACTGTGTGGTCTATTCTTGCGCACCTTCTTGTGGATACTTCATGTAATCTCTGCTGCCAATTCTCCAACCCTGTATCTGAGTATGACGCGCATGATGTGATACTTCTCCAACTGAGTACCCCATCTACAGTTGGTTTTACATAATATTCTATGTGCGCAATGGCTATGTACAACTGGTTTGTCTCTACCAAATCCAAGCAAGTTGGTTCCATAAGCCTTTCTCCTTCTAATGGGTCAAGTGGAACAATGACTCTATATTATCTTGATTCAAATGTCATCTTCCTTATCTTCAAATTGATTATGGCCTGGTTTTCAAACGCCCAATCCAATCCAAGCAATGTTGGGTAAGGTGTTGTGGGATCCAATATTTTTGTCACTTCAAAATCATCTTTAGTGCACACTCCATCCATATCTACTTTCACACCCTTTAGCCTTCCAATTGGCAGAACTCTGTGTTGATTTTCTAGTTTCAGTTGAACAGGTGAATATCCTAATGTGGGCTCTCCCATATATTTCCATGTCTTCTTGGGTAACACATTTACTTTGGAGCCTAAATCCAGTATAATATCCCCCATGTTGAAATCTCCAATGTTGGCATTCAATCTAAACTCTCTACTTGTCCTCCTCCTTGTATGCAAGTGATTAATTGTTTTATTCTCTAGCTTTCCCTCTATGTATGTGTTACATGTTTCTAACATATTTTTTAATACTTTAACAAATGATGGATCATTTAGTAGTTTAACACGAGATTGCAAAAAATCCTTTATGTTACTTACTTTTCCTAGGGGTTGTGCTACATTAGTGTGATTCAATGATGAAGGCATCTCGTACATTGGTACATCCTGAGTATCTTGCGCATTTGATGTAGATGCAATGTTTGGTTTCAATAATTCTTGTGTGGCTTGCTTGAATAGCTCATTTTCATTCTGCGCATCAAACTACTTATGTGGTTCAACATTCTTCTTCACCCATTGGTGTTGTGCTAGATCTTGCTTACTGCATCATATCTTGTCTTAGCTCCTCCGCGCATAACTATGTTGATATTTCTTCCATTATCCCTTGTTTTTGCAGAAATCCATTGAACATTTTGATTGTTATAATTCCTCTTTTCATGGATATTCCCCAATAGTGTCAGACAGTCTTTTGTGTCGTGATCTAATATGCGACAATACATACATGTTGCAGGTGGAAGTGGGCATTCTCTTGCAGAGTGTCATTGTTTTTTATAGTTATGTAATACCATCAGTCCTATGCCTCTTCCAAAGCCTCCTCTACCTCATCCTCCATCTATGTAGCTAGATCAATCTCCTCATGGGGCGTTGTACTGAGGCACCTGATTATACTGTACGGGATTATATTGTGGTTGCACGGTATTGTATTGCAGTTGTGCAGTGTTATATTGTTGTGGCAAAGTGTTATATGGGGTTGGTACTTGCTTAAATTGTGGTGCAGCTTGCCCTGATATCATTTATGTCTGCACCTTATAGGTGCATGATGTTGTTTCCCTCATCATCTCCATTGTCCTGCAATATTTGTCATCATGGCCCACTGACTTGCAAAATTTGCAATATGAACTCTTAGGCACTGTCTGGTATTTATGCATCATTGGAAAATGTTATAGATCATGCCCTTGTGTCTTACAGATCTCACACCATAGTCCTCTTGTCAGCAAAGGGTTTGGTTTTCCTATAGCCATGTACTACACTAAAGTTGGGCATTCATTTTTGTGGTGTCCTTCTGTCCTACATGCGGTACACCAAACAGCTTCTCTTTTGTCCTTACCCATGTTTTGGTTTAATTGAAATGTTATATTCTTGAGGTCCTCCTTCATCTCCTCCATTGATGGATCTGTCTTCTTGTTGAATTTCTCACTAGTTTAGGCTCATGCATTTAATTTAAATTTTTTGTTTAGCATTTGGTTGTATTAAATCAAGATCATGAGAAGAATAATCATGCACAAGAACACAAGAAGTATCTTGGGAAACCCTTCTCAACAAGGGAAGAAAACCTAGCCAATCTTTTTTGATATTCTTCAAGAGAAAGACCTCCCACGCCATCAAAAAACCTAGCACACAAGAGGGTGTTGTAATTCTCATAATTTCAAACCACAACTTCTGAAATCATGAGATGAAAAAAAGATAAGTGTGTTTCCTCAATGAGGATTCACCTTTATTTATACAAAAATTATCACATCAAATGATGTGTCTATTGGCACAATAGGGTCGACCTCAATAACTCAAAATATAATCAATAATTACAATATTAATATCTTTCACTTTATGGTGCGGTCGACTTGTACCCTTTACATCACAATTAGGGTTAAAGGTAAATCTTACTCTTAGAAAATATAGCAAGGGATCTCACACACCCACTAGTGCTCAACCACTAGGGGCATGTCCACCTGTGCTGAGCCATAGGGATGTCCAGGTAAACATATCTCTATCTCACTGCATCTCACAGGAGAATCATCTGGACACAAACGCACTAGTGCTCAGCCACTAGGATCATGTCCACTTGTTCTCAACCACAAGGACGTCCTACTCAACATATCTCTATCTCACTGCATCTCACAATATAATCATATGGAGTACCACATCATCTCAAATATCTACACATAGGAGAAAAGTAAACCCATCACATGGGATCCTTCACCCCTCACAGGGGTACACATCGTTTCATCTCAAACAACACACCCATCTCATGGGAATCTTCCCTTCTCATAGGCACACATTATTCCATCTCCATCTCAAAGAGAACGACACACCTAGCTCATGGGCATCTTCCCTACATAAGGTAACACAACATTCCATCTTCATCTCAAAGAGGAACAACACACCCATCTCATGGGCACACCCAACTCATGGGCTCTCTCACAGACCGACTCACTCATTTTAAGTTCTAGAGGATGTCTCATGTAGCTACAATCATCAACACTTATGATATTAGTTCTCTTCTAGTTGTAAGGCTGCCTGCAGAGCCTCTGCCTGAGTTTGAAACTTTTGTTGTCTCAAAGGGTATTTCAAGTGTGGTAGTAGGGAATTCACAAATATATGTCTATGTTTCATATATGTCATGACATACTTCATCTTTCCCTTCAATCGTTTGAATCTCTGTTCAGTATCCCAAACAAATTCCCCTGGTTTTTGTCTGATCTATATCATCTCATTCATGTATTGATCCTCTGAGCTAGGCTTTTGGAATTCATTTATCAGCAACTTCTTGATATCCACAATCGTTCTGGTTTTTCCTTGTCGATTGTTTGTGTAACATCCCCAGCCATCCATGTTGGTCCACGCTACGCCAGATAACTCTTACCGTTCTCTCTGCGGAACATACTGTAACATACCCAGTATCCAACTGAGTTATGCCACATAAATTTTTCGAACTGCATGCAATTAAGATATATACACACGAAACTCTTCCGAAAGAATTATATATAAAATGTGAACATACAAATACATATGTAAATACATGTATTCACACCTAAATAACAATAAACATATACATGCAGCATATACAGGAAATACCCATAAAAATAAACACAGTTATAAACGCACATATGACAACCCATAAAAATAAGCATGTAAATAACAATGCAGCATGTAAATTTATCGAACAATTGAAACTTATCTTGGTAATAATATCACCGACTACGTGCAGACCTTTCACGAACCTCCCAACCTTAGACCACACTATTCATCACTCTCAACAGTGAGTCACCCCCAAGCTAGGACTAAACTCCACCCGGGTAAAGGGATTTCCTAACTAGGCTAAAGGCTCATAGACAACAAGAAAGACTCTGTCACATGTGCCAACTCAAACTAACAACCTACAGTCTTTCATTCCCCACATGCATGTCCCACCTAGGAAGTGTGACCCTTCTCTGCTCAACAGTCCTTCGGCTGCCCCACTTCCTTTTTGAGCTTTAGCAACAAGCTGGACAGGAAGTCTCAGAGCACTGTAGCCGCAATTTAGCACCTTTAGGAATTCAATTCCCATCAATTCACTCACTCAGAGAATTTCTCACAGGTCCGACAACCCTCCTCTTCCATATCCCATGGACCTGACAAACCACTTCTTCAATCTAGATCCTAAGCTAACTAGCTACACCCTCACAAAATGGCCATGGATACAAGTTCGGGTACAGTCATGAAGGTACAAAAGATAGCTCAATGGGTATGTGCATGCTCATGGATGATTGACTGGATGACTAAATGATGGAAGGAATGATGGGAAGAATGATGGAAAAGATGATAGGAAATGAACTAAGTCCCAACAATATGTATGCATGTCCCCAACTTGACACTTGTCATGTTGGGAGCTACTTTGGCCCACTTGTCCCCAACTTTGGAACTTAGGATAAAATAATTATCCATATTTTATGATTTAAGAAATATTAATATAATATTCCTTTTTAGCTTAAGCTCCCTAGCTTAGCCCTTTTCCTTAACTTTTAGGCCCCTCCCTTTCCCTAACTAGTGGATTTTAGTTCCCCATCTCTTTTATCGTGGTCGGTATGCGTGCAATGATGTATTTATATTAATTATGAGACATGTAAAAAAACAGGTGCACTAGCCTTTAACATCTAGGCTTTCCGGCCTAATCAAAACATAAGCATCATAGATTATAACCACTAGCTCACTAGCCTATAAAACATAGCATAAACACAAAGGCTCCCTAGCCTCAATATCAATCGCACTTAAGTTGTTGCGTGTGGTATCCTGAAATGTGCACACTTCATCATTTTACTGCGCAGTACATGCACGCATTATGCCATGAAAGGTGCATACAAAATGATGTCAGACAACTCACTAGCTTAAGTACATTTTCATTTACATTTACAATTGGGTTCAGTCTTAGGGATATTAGAGTTTGTGGCTAAGTTCATGTGCCAATCCAGTGTACGGTCTCTTACTGTGATAGATAACTATGAAAGTTTTGTATCCTCATCTTTGATCTACTTTGCTTCCTAGATCTTTTCACAGATGAACAAGTGCTTCTTAGGGTCCTCATATGTCTCTCCCTTGAATTATGGTAACCTGATGGTGGGGTCATGTCCTGCCATCCTGAATGATGAAATACTACCTCTATGCGGTGTATATCCTTGACTAATGCTTCCCTAACTAGCTCCCCCAGTTGTTGCTCCCTGTGTAGATGTACTTCCTATTGTGTGTCTTCCACTGAAATTCGGTTGTCTAAACGGTGATGTTATTTCTGGTGTATTATTCGCAATGGATTTATGGGTTCCACACTGACACTGATATGGATAGGATATTTTCCTTTGGATCCTACCCTTGGACCTCTTTTCTTCCTTTCATATGTCACACATGGGATTTCCTCAATCTTGTCCACAGCCCGGAGATCCTCTAACTCTTCTTCATCACTTTCCAAGTCTTCCCTTGCGGCTATGGCTCTCTTATTATTGTTCATCTTGTATTGGTAGGGTGCTCCACTACATGTTCTTCCAACTGTTTCCATGATATTCTTGATCTGGTCTTCCTCCATCATGATTGGGTCCAAGGCCTCCTCCTCCTTCTTTCTTTTATCCATCTCTTCCTCCATTTCTCCGGCTCTTGTCAGTGCTTACCCCCTTCCCCCATGCACAGAGGGAAGTTTATCTCTTTGATGCCATTGTTATTACACATTTGTTATACAGTAAAATCTTGATGGAAGTATACAACGATCTGATATACCTACCTTTAGGTCCCTTTAAGAACTCTTTCTCTACTGCATTGTAAGACTTTGCAATATCTACTTCAAATTCTGTGATAAATCCTGCAACAATGTTGTCTAACCAAAAATATACTACGCCTGTAAATTTATTGTCAACTTGTTGTAACTGCACGATCTCCACAGAATTCCACTCTAGTTTTCTAATCTAATTTGTAGGGTGGTTTTCTTTCAACCTCAATATCCACTCCTGCAACACATGCGGGAAATCGTAGAAAAATACTTCATGCAAGTCGCTAAATACATACTTGTCCAAATATTTGTGCGGTGTTAACTTCGGTTTTATGTTATCTTTCTACGCAAATTCCATCTCCTTTGTTTTCAACTAGCTCTTGATCTATTCCTTCGTTGGGTTCTACAGTATAAACATCCCCTTTTATATTCTCATTCTTTTTAACATTTTCTCACCAGATCTGACATTCTTTTCATGATTCTTCAGCGGATCTCGTTCACTCAATCCCATTATGTTCTAATTGGAAAAAGAACCATTTGTTGGTTACTTCACTCTTTCTACCATTATTAGGCTTAACCAAGTTCATATCTACTATGGTTTCCAACAAAACCCCCTAAAACTATTGACCCTCCTAGTAAACCAGAAGGAAACACAATGCATAGAATGCACTACATAGTCTCACCTGAGATAGTTCTTATGGGTGGTTGCAACACTCATATGCTTGCAGCCTGGGAACAAGTGGGGATATGGGATTAAACTCTGTGATCTTCATTTTTTACTTTAACATTCATCTTATATTGAATATCCTATCATTCTTATTAATTCATGTAAAATAGCAAATCTAACTAGTCATTCATGCATTTTTCTAACATATAATCATTGACAATAAAGGAAATACACAATATTCAATCACATAACATATGATCCACCATGGTTCAGCCCTCCTAGGCTACGTCCACAAACATTTGGCTGCTCTGATCTGTTATTATGGTGTTTCCAAAACTACAGTGTCGCGCGCATTACAACTCTCCATCAAACAAGTCGAGACCTACAATGAGGCAGACTAGATCACACAAGGCTCCTCAGCATTTGATCTAACCATCAAGATCTACCTTATTTACTCTCCTCATCTCAACAACTTACAAAAAATATTGGATTTACAATCATTTTGTCATCAAACGACATAGTAACAATGACCAACCCTGACCTAGGCCTCCTAAGTACCTACTTATACATATTTTTGGCTTACAATCCATTACATATTCTTGCCAAAACCCTAACCCTATCATGGCTAGGTCTTCTTGCATGCGTGATTCGCATGCTTTCCTCTTCTGCATGTGCGTTTTTCTTACACGTGTTGCTTTTATTGTGTGTGTGTCTACCTTACACATGTTGTTTTTCCTGCATGCGTGTCTACCTTACACATGTTTCTTTTCCTACCAATTATCTTTTCGTTCTTTATGCTTTATTCTCCAAAATTAGTCTTTACCCAAAAAATGGGTATGTGCCCAGCAACAGGCTTATTACTTTGCAAATTTTTCCAAGCTTAAACCTGGAGCATATTGTCAAAGTAAAACTCCTGAGCCATAGATATTTTCCCTGAGTGGACGGTCGGATATTTTTCATGCGAAAATATTCGGTTTGCAACTTTGGATGGTCCGAGTTAACACTCTGAACAGTCTCATTCATACTCCGAATGAATTTTAATCGTGAAAAATTATCGTCATTGAAAGGACGATCCAGATCTTCGATGTGCAAAATGAAGCTATGGGGGAATATTCTTCGATATACCTTGTCAATACTGTGAAACTCCACAAGACTTATAGATGGAGAATAATAAGCTCTAAATGCACATCATCTCCCCATTTTTAGGATTTAAACTTCGGCACAAAAATCAAAGAAGGAATATTCTTTGATTCTTTTTTTCGATCCCTTTTCACTAGCGTGTTAGAGAAGGCTGTGAAATGGCTTCTCCACTAGACGATGTAGATTTCTCCAGATTCGTTGAACAACTAGATCTCACTCTCAGATGTAATATGTTGAAATGGGAATTGAACTAGAGATAGGAAGACTCTGATGCGAGGATTCGAACACAAACTATACTATTTTCTAGGTCCAATAGAAAATTGATCAAAACCATTGATCTGGCGGTATTTCTCTTTTTTAGGTTCAAGAATCAATGGTCCATATTAACCCACTGGCTTGGTCAATTGTTGTTGAGTGACAATTTTTTAGCGGCCATAACTTTTTCTACAGGCTTCATAATGAAGCCTGTGATACCTCGTTGGAAATATATCGAGTAGAGGAACGGAGTGGTATAGGTCTCCATGCCAAACAACTGATAGAATACATTAGGAAATGTAGAAAACATACCACATATTTGGAGGGAAGAATGGATATACCAACTTCAAGCAGTCATTCGGGGTTACGAGTAATGAAATCAGACCCAAGATAGATCGATGGAAATATGGAAGAGAGAAAAATAAGATGGAATGGTAAATGTTGGTAGTCTGAAATAGAAAATCCTTCGAAAATAAAGAACACAAAGCAGATCCAAATTTAATTAGAAAATAGGTGGCTTGTGTTCAAACAATCACAATTGAAGCTACAAGAGTCGAAATTACATTTGCAAGAGCATGATGAAAGACCGAGATGAAGGAGAATAATCTGGGATGATCTTAGTCAACAAAGAAATGCCCAAAAACTATTCGAATAGAAGAAGAAAACAAAATCTTAGAATCAATTTTTTTAATGAATAATCATTTGTAAATTGCTTTAGGGAAAAATACCCACCCAGGAGTCATTTCAGATTCTCTTTGTAATTCCCACACATTTCTTTTTGAAATTCAAAATAAGAAACTAAAGGAAAAGGAAATGAAGAGTCGAGAGAACTAAAGAGTCTCTCTCTCTTGTCTTATAAAAAATAACTCTTAGGATAGATGAGGGACTTTTCCCTTTGTAACAAAAGATGGTACTTTTACTTCTGAGTAATAAAGAGCGAGAACATTTTGAGGTCATCAATGTTTGCAAATTCTTGTGGGACTATTCTACACTTGTATTTTTGGTTTATGTTTTCTAGGTATCGACTATGTGAACTATTTATGTGCTTAGTATTCAAGATTCTTATGTTGTTGTGATTTCTTTTGAGTGCGTGAATGATGTTACAGATTTCCTTTGCAACTATTTGGGAGGATTTCTATAGTATTATTGTCATAACATGTTGTTGGTTGTCGTGAACTATTTATGTTGTCAAAGTATCATTTCAAGTTGTGCTCATATTCTAGTTTTTCTTTCAGGATAGATTAGAATTATTTAGATTAGATTAGTTTCATCTAGTTAGATTAGTCTTAGAATTATTTAGAAATTTTTTAGGGGTAGTTCGTTTTGTTTCCCCTTTTTATTCTTTTTATTCTAAGCGGTAAAAAGACCCATATACTTGTGGGAAATGTTACTCCAAATGAGAGTAGGTCTAATTGGGACCTTCCATCGAGTGTTTTCCCTCATCTACTTGATCGTTCATTTGGACCCATCAACAGGTTTCGTAAAACATATCAAAGGATTAAAAAAGATTTCTTTTGCAAAGGAATGAAGAAATACATTCAAACATTTGCAAGAGAATATCATGTTTTCCAAAGAAATAAAGGAGAAACAGTAAAAACTCCAGATTTACTTCATCCTTTACACATACCTGTAACACACCCACTACCATAAATCAAAATTTTTGGTTGATTTCTCAATAATGAGAATCCCCGGAGCGTGTAGCAGCAAAATGCCAATCCCCGAGTCGCAGGTCTTCTATTTACCTACCCGGCTCTCTGTACATAACCGTAGTCTTATGTCCCTTTACGTCGGGGTTTCTGTTTTCAACCATCCCAACTCGCTCCTTACGCATTATCCCTCCAAGCCAAGCCTGTGGTCCACTGCCTCTGTGACCATGGCCTTACCTCCTTTCGAGGCTACTCCTATCGGAGTTTTGGGGTTTCCAATGTCGTAATGCACGAGTCCTCAGAACTCGCGATTCTATGATCCCTGATATGCCCCTAGCATATTGGTTCTCCAAGCTAAGCCCTGGTCAATGTGACCACAACCTTCACAAGACCACAGCCTTTAATCATGTCGGGGTTTTGCCTCTTTCAATGTCACGATGCGCAAGTTCCCTGGACTCTTGATCCTCCGACTCCCGACGCGTCTTTACACTGGCTAGCCCTCTTGGCTATACTATGGTCCATGTGACCACTTACCATATGACTGCAGCCGTATAAATTCCCATTGATATTTCAAGGTTTTCACTGTCGAATGCAACTTACCTCGTGGATCCCCGACTCCCGATATGCCGATACGGAAATGTGCACGACACTTGTCCTCCACTGTGACCCACACTCTTATGAAAAATCGAGAAATCGTGTATCGGGATATCGTGATTCTCGTTGCACTAGTTCACGGAACTCTCCAAGTCCCGAACCCCGATATGGTAACACCTGTCCTCCATTATCTCCCACTGTGGCCCACACGGCTCTCTCGTCAGGATATCGTGGATCGCAATTCCAATGTGTGGGAGTCTCTTACCTCCAGAAACTCTGATGCCCCAAACTCTGACTCTTCGGGATCTGTTGACACGTGTTCCACCCAATGGATGGTTCGGATCTTGTCGGTAAATCGTGGATCGCGATTCCATATGACAAGATTTCTTCGTGCTCAGAAACTCCGATTCTCTGATTCCCGACTCCTCGGGATCTCCTGACACGCATCCCAAATAATGGGTGGTTCTGATCTCGTCAGAATATCGTGCTTCATGACTTCATAGCTTATGTTACCAAGATCACGGGCTTCAACCTACGAAACCCCGATACACGACCCTACGTGTAGATCTGACGGTTCTCCTACGACCCAGATCCAACGTCTACCTTCTTCCTCGCTCCTCGCGTCTCGCGACTTGGAGTACCAAATGCTTAGACCCTCACCCTGCGAACCTCTAAGTTCACGAGATCCCTCGATCTCTGCCACCTATCCTCCTCAGATGGATGGCTCTGATCCTCTCGTGGCTTCGCCATTCACAACTTGGAGCATCCAACTTTTGGACTCCTACCTCGCGAACCTCCAAGTTCACGAGTTCCCTGGATCTCTGCCACCTGTCCTCCTCGGATGGACGGCTCTGATCCTCTCATGGCTTCGCCATTTGCAACTTGGAGCATCCAACTTTTGGACTCCTACCTCGCGAACCTCCGAGTTCACGAGTTCCCTGGATCTCTTCCACCTTTCCTCCTCGGATGGATGGCTCTGATCCTCTCATGGCTTCGCCATTCGCGACTTGGAGCATCCAACTTTTGGACTCCTACCTCGTGAACCTCCGAGTTCACGAGTTCCCTGGATCTCTGCCACCTGTCCTCCTCGGATGGATGAATCTGATCCTTTTGCCCCTATTCACGAGGCTTAACCCTCGTCTATCTCCCTTTGGATATAACAAATGTCAGGTTTCCTAGCTAAGATCTGACGGTTCAGATCGGTCCCGATGCCGCACCCTTTCCTACTGCTCTTTGGATGTGTAAAAAACAACGGTCCAGATGTTCTCATGGAGCCTGGGGATCTACATCCCTAGACTCTTCACTACCCATGAAGACGCAGGAAAAATCAGGTGGTAAGGCCTTTAACGCCCTACCTTCTCCTG
>JZKD02S2334494.1:0-21934 GCA_000966675.3 Picea glauca
TCCCAGGATAAATGCTGTGTCTCTTGTGGATGTGTATTTCTCAATGATCTTGTTCTTATTATGCTCTTATCTTATGAAATGCAAAGAACTATAATAATGGCATAAACATTAACACTAGCCTCTAGGGAAGCCAAGGGGGGTAGACCCTAATTACTATGTCAGTTGTTTAGTGAATTCTAGTAGTTGATTTTAGTGTTGTTAAGTTAGGCGGAAATCTAACCTATATGGCAAGCAACAATGCAAATGCACAATTTCAATGACAGTCAAAACCTTTCCCTAAAGGAAAACTAAGACTAGTGCCTATAGATTGGGCAAGGGGTCAACTAAGTTTATACAAAAGAATTACAAAGAAATAAGTGATCTAATTACAAAAGAGAAACACTACAATAAGTTACGAATAAAATGAAGCTATGACAAATATACAATGAAAATGTAAGTTACAATATAAACAAGAACAAAAGATGAGTTAGAGAGATAAACAACAAGATATAAACTATTGCCAATGAAAAAGAGACAACTAACAATGGAACTTATAACTTGAAATAGCTTAGGAAAGGAAACAAGTGCGCAACTTTTGAAAGTGAAGTAAACTTGGAGAAAGAGCCCACAAAAGAGCAAGTGCGCAACTTCTGATGTAAGGGGGGAAACTACAAGCAAGTGCCCCAAAGAGATGGTGTGCAACTTGAGAGTAGCTTGCCCTTGAACAGATATACAACTTTAAAAATAATGCAACTTGAAAGTAAAATGCCCAACTTTGAAGTAAAGTGGTTGGAAATGAAAAGTGCTAGTAAATCAAACCATAAGCATGAAAATAATCCCCTTGAACAACAAGGTTTGCACAACCAAAAGATGGTGAAAATGTAAAACAAGAGTGTTGTGAAGTGAATTAGGTAGATTTTAGATTAATTTTAAGGTATCTCTTTGATTAGGGGGCTTAAGGTTTTGTGACACAAGCCTAAACTATGTGTCTACCCCTAGACTCTTACTGCTTTGGCCAAAATGATTGTTGGGTGCTCAAGAAGAAGGGCAAACAAGGCCCTTCCCTAGCTCCGTAGGTCAACCCTAAAAACTTGGGCTCTCAAGCAGGGGGGACACCTAGTGCCACGAGGTCGTCCTTGACTTAGCACCCCCTATAGCCTCCACAAGCCTCCTTTTTGGTGGCGAGAGTTGTACCAGTCCAAGGTGCCTAATTAGACTAGATTAATTTCCCTCCTAGTCTAGATTGCAAACTATGAATAACTTGAAAATAAATTGCTAAGTAAAAGTTTTCCCATTTAAGATACAAGATAATGATTAATTAGATAGTTGCCTAATCTTATGAATGAGATAGCAAGATTAAAATAGCTTTGCAACTTAAACAAGTCAAAAGAAAGTAAAGCTTAAGCAAATATTGACAAGATGAAAGAATAGCAAGCTAAACTAGAGACAAGCCTTATGATATAGCATGGGTTAGCTTAGCGAAACCTCTTTGCTAGGTGTAGGAAAAAAATAAATAATGCAAGTAAATAAGCTTGGAAAGTAAATAACAAGATCCTAGCCACTCAAACTTGTCTTAAGGACAAGTGGGGCAAACAATACTTGAAATAAAACTTGCAACCTCAACTAAGGCACAAGGAGGAGGACAAGCCTACCGATTTTGTGCCAAAGTGGGTGAAAAGAAATGAAATAATTAACTTTGACAAGAAAGTAAAGCACCTAGCCTCTCAACCTTGTCTTAAGGACAAGTGGGACAAAGAATTGAAAGTTTAAAACAAAAAAATAAATCTAAGTGCTAGTCTTACGATTTAACATGGGTGCAAAGCCAATCCTCTTTGCTATTTGTAGACAAACAAAATTAAAAAACGCAGAAATTTAAATACTTTGAGAAATGCAAGCCCAAGAGACTCTCTTTGGGCTTGCTTACAATGAGAGAATGGAAGAGAAGTGGGTGTTCAAAACCCTTACTTGGAAGGTTCATCCTTGATGTTTTATGGCCCCAAATGGGCAGCACCAGCAGAAAATCAACAAACAAAGCTTGCTGGAAATGCTACACAATAACCATAAAAACTTGGAAAATTTCTGTTAGTGAAAACCAGAAATTTTAGGTACAAAAATCTGCGAATAAAAGATTGATATGTGACCTATTCTAAAACATAAATATACCCAAATATATGTATGAGAGATGTATGAAAGAAAATAGAAAACTAAAGAGGGTTTTAATGGGTGAAGAGACAAATTTCCAGATCTCAAATTTGTCTTTCTCCAACCCTTGGTGACCTGCAAAAAGATGAGATCAAGCTACATGATAAGAAATGAGTTGAGTAGATTCATATATGATAACAAAATACTTTGCATATCCAAATAGAAACTAACTCACTAAGATCTATAATAATACTACCATAAATCTATCCAAGCAAAATACTTTGCTTGGATCTCCTACTCTAGATCTAAAAGCAAGAAAACTCAAAAAATAAACCAATACAAATCACCTCAATGAAGCTCAACACCTTGCATCAAGAGTACTCGCAATGCACACCAAATTCCTTCAAAGATTTTCTATTATTGAAAGCAAGCTTGAGCAAATACTTGCTACAAGCTTGAGAAATGAAAGAGAGCAAGATGGGAGAGAGAGAAGAGTGGAAGAGATTTGTGAATAATAACTTTACACTGAGAATAGATGTCAAATGAGGGAGGGGTAGGCATTCTTTTATACCTGGGAGGCAAGATAGACCCCTCTTGGATGAGCTCCAAGTGTCACTCACCCAAAAGAGCTCATGATCTCAAGGAGGGCACACTTTTAGGGTTTCAGTCATCTAGGGTTTGTGAGGGTTGAGTGAGGGTGAGGGGGAACACCTTTTTGATTAGTCAAATACCAAGTTAGATCACTAGGAGGGCGCACTTAGGTAGCTAGGTGTTTGCTTTATTTAATTTTTGACTTTGGGTGAGTTCCTCACCAAGGGGGGCGCAACTTCCCTAGGGGGATGAACAATGTGAGGTTGTGGCTAGGTGTGGGGGGTTGGTTTAAGTTAGGAAATGACTTTCCTAACTTAGGAAAATGGTTAGGAATCATCTCCCACTCTTTTTCAAACCTTTTTGCTAATTTTACAATTTTTGGCATTTTTGACTTAGCCAAATTAAGCAATTAAATTGCTGACTCAAGATTGACTTGGACTCCTCATGGACAATGGCCTAGCAAAAGTTGTCCAATTGAGGTGAAACTTGGTCTGAGGGTGTAGGGGGTCTCATTCCATTTCTTTTGAGTACTCACACCCTTATCAAAATCCCCTAGGACCTAGTTTTTACATTTTTACACCAATTTTAATTAAAATTACCATTAACTGGGTAATTTTAAAAAATTAAAAAAAACTACTTATACTCAACGGAATTCCGCAAGACTCTAGGAGATGCCTAGCATGGTCATTACAATATTCCTAGACCCTAGTCACCCATTGGGCTTGATCATTAGAACACCTTTCACCACTTTGGAGGATTATTATGAGTGAAAAACTCAAGGGTAATTAAAAATTACCAGAGGATTAAAAGCGATCGATGAAAGGACTTCCCTAATGATAAAGTCCTAGGCAACTAACCTACAATATGATCCATGTTGACCCGTTACATTATTATCCCACGCAGGGGAGCGAAAATTCCAATTACAAAAAGAAGTGCTGGGGGAAAAAGCTGCCTTGTAGAACTAGAAAGTCTTAAACTTTGTTGCACCATCAGGTACATAGCTTCATGGCACATGGAGTTGACCCCCTAGTTGAAATAGGTGGTCAACAGGGTGCAGTGATAACAGGGAAATGTAGGTCTTACCTGTGGGTGCCTTTGTAGAGGGCGAGCTGCACCTTATCATGGATGCCATTGTTTCCTAGTCCATTCAATGCCTTTTATTCTTAGTCTTATTTCTTTTGTTCTTTTTCTTTCATGCTTCAAGGGAAGAGCCGGGGACACTGTCTTGGCTTGGTGACCAGAGGTGACAGTGTTACCCACAAGCATTTCACGGAGATGAGAAGGTTGGCTCGTGGTGAGATGCCCTTTCTCTTGGCTATGCCCCGACCATGCCACCAAGAGCCACTACCCTGGTTTAGTGACCAAATAGATGGTAGTGTCATACCGCTACATGCCCATGCTCCTAATACGTCGGCTCATGATGAGACCTCCCATCTTCCAACTAGTACCTTGAGTTTTAATTTATCTTATGGGTTCCCTTTTCTTACTGAGAAGCTTTTTACTGCTTTCTCAGAAATCCTTGGGCGAAGCATCTCAAAGGTTTCATTTTGGCTTTTAACTCTTGCCAACTACTTTTACCCTCTGGGCCTTTAGCCCCTTCTTCCCACAAGGCAAGGTACAACCCTACCTAGTGTGGCAAATCCAATGCCTGAACCAATGTGGGGGGAAGATGAAAGGTATAACGATGTAAAGTGGTAAGTATGGAGGGAATGGACAATGACCTTTCATAGACCCACCCAGTGGAAACTCATCCTAAAGGGAGATCAACTTACTAGGGCATCATGTCACCCTCCCAGGTATGAACAAGTTAAAGAGCATAATTTCCAAGCAAACGTTATGAAATGAAGGAGAATTCAGTGCAACATACTTAAGTGCTTCAATAATGAAAGTGACACATACCATGATACCCAGACTCATTACCTCGTGGAGCAAGACTTACTGCTACTTCAGGACTAGGCTGGTGGGATGGATGCTGTTGCTGCTGATAGATGGGATGCACTGAAGAAAAGATGGGCCCTCCGTGGCCATGCTCAAGTCATCCAGCTCTTGGCACTCCATGTCTAGGACTTGTGGGCCTCAAGACATGATCTCCTTAGTTATCCCTAGGATATGGGATAACATCTGGCTCCAACTCGGGGACATGTTCTCACCTTAGAGTGCATGAGAACCTCAACATCTCTGGTATGACCTGTATCTGTTAGATCTCAACAAAATACATCCGTAATCATCAGGGTGGTGATATCACCCCTTGGTCATATATGATATAAAATAAAGATAAGCATGCATATATACATAAATGGAAAATACAAAAATGAAACTACATTAGCATGAATGCAAATGGTATATACAATGGATGCAAATGCCTAACTAACTTACCTATACTTACTTGTTATGTCGCTGGTGGGAAGTAGCACTTGATGTGTATAGCATTCACAGGTAGTTTCAAAGCTTCTCCTTCAAGTGTTGTTAAGTTAAAGAGTTCATGCCTACCCGACTCATGATTTTGTAGGGACCTGTCCATATTCCATCCAACTTCTTGTGCATACCAGGTTTCTCCCTTCTCTTATCCCATAACAACACTAAGTCCCCTTCCATGAAATCTCTTTCTTTTGCTTTGTGATCGAAGGTGTTCTTAACTTTCTCTTGACTCTTCACCATTTGACTTATGGCAACCCTCCTAGATTCATCCAACTCTACCAACTGATCAATTCGTCCCTGGATTGCTTCCTCTTCCGTGGTGTATTGTTGAGTGAAACGAAGGATAGGGATTTGGAGATTCACAGGTACTTTAGCTTCCAACCCATATACTAGTTCAAATGGGGTCTTTCCTGTTGAGGTTTTTGTTGTTATTCGATCCACCCACATGGCATACTTGATCTTGCTATCCCAGGCCCTCTTGTTTTCTCCCACAACCTTCTTAATGATATTCATGAGGTTCTTATTGCTTGATTATGCCAAACCATTCCCTTGAGGGTAGTAGTTTGACGAATGAGATAGAATGATGCCATACTTAAAACAAAATTCTACAAAGCCAAGGGAGCTAAAAGCTTTGGCATTGTCAATGGTGATTTTGGACGATACCCCAAATCTTGTTATGATTCTTTCTTCCACAAAGTTCATGACCACCTCCTCAGTAGCTTTCTTTGTGGGAATAGATTCTACCCACCTGGTAAAATAATCTGTGGCGGTCAAAATGCATCGGTAACCATTACTTGAATTATCTTTAAACTCACCAATAAAGTCCAAACCCCACTGTTGAAAAGGGGCTTCTACCACCATGGGTTTCAAAGCTTGTGCATGGAGTTTTTGTTTACCGACAAAGTATTGGCAAGGTTGGCATGAGCGGACATATTGGTGAGTATCAACAAACAATGTTGGCCAATAATATCCGACTCTCAAGATCTTGTGTGCAGTAGTACGGGCAAACAAGTGCCCCCCCACAATACCCAGAGTGTAATTCCTTCAGTAATTTATTGGCCTCATCTTTGTTCACACATCTAAGGAGAACTCTGTCTGGGTCCTTCCAACCAGGACCATCCTTAGTTAAACAATACTTCATAGCTTTGAGTCTTAGAGCTCTTCTTTTATAGTCTACTAGATGGTCTGGGCATGATAAGTTCCCGAGGTAGTATATTTGTCGGAATACCACTCTTCGTGTTCTAGTTCACTTACTACCACATTTACGTGTTCGTTTTCTCCCATTTGTATGGCTTTTTCGTTGCTCTCGGTCAACATTTGAGCTAACCCTTGTCCCTTCACAATCTTGGTGGGTTTTATCTCTAAGTCATATTCTTGGATCTTGGAAACCCACTTATCTCTAGTACGCATACAATCTTGTTGTGACAAGACATCCTTCACTGCTGGGTAAGGGACATAAGCTTTAATCTTGTTATAGCCCACATATTTTCTAAAATGCTTGAGGGATTTCACCAAGGCATAAGCTTGCTTTTCACTAATTGAATAATTCAACTCGGAATCCCTAAGGAATTTACTCATGAACGCAATAGGATGTTCATGGTCATCAACATCTTTTTGCAATAAGACACCTGTGATAGTGTCTTGAGAAGCGAAAGAGAATATCATGAAATCTCGTGAATAATTAGGACTAATCAGAACTGGGGCTTGGGAGATGGCGTTTTTAATATCTTCAAAAGATTGAAGGGCTTTGTCATCCCACCTAAATGCTATGTCCTTTTTAAGTAAGGCACTCATCGGTTTTATTCTTTCAGCAAAGTTTGGGACAAATCTTCGAATAAAGTTTATTTTCCCAAAGAATGGTTGTAAGGATTTTTTGTTAACAGAGGGGCGTACATCTTTGATAGATTGGATTCTCTCTGGGTCTATAGAAATTCCTCCTTCTGAAACTATGTGTCCCAAGAGCTTTCCCTTATCTATCCCGAAAATAGACTTTTTAGGGTTCAAGGAAATACCATATTTCCTACACCTTTCAAAAACAATTATGAGGTGTGAGATGTGGTCTCTTCTCTCTTTTGACACAACCGTGAGATCATCTTCGTAAATTTCTATAATCTTTTGAATAAGATCCCTAAAAGCAAATTCCATTGCTCTTTGAAAGGTTGAACCTGCATTCATAAGGCCAAATGGTATATTCTTAAATACATGAATGTTCTCCATGGTGTGGTAAATGTTGTTTTGAGTTGATCTTCTCTTTTGAGTAACACTTGATTGTATCCAGAAAATCCATCCAACATGGACATCATGCCTACCCTGGTGACCCTTTGTAGTAAGTGTTCCATATTCGGGAGGGGGTGATTGTCTTTCAAAGATAGATGGTTAAGGTTTCAGAAATCAACACATAGGCGAATGTCACCACTCTTTTTTCGGACAACTACCAAATTAGACATCCATGATGAATATCTAATGGGGGCTATGATACTAACATCTACCTTTTTTTTAAGTTCCTTTTGTATCTGTTTTTCCAACTTAGGGTTAATATGCCTTAGTTTTTGTCGAAAGGGTTTGGCTCCTTCTGTCAAAGGTATAGCATGTTGGATGACATCACCCCTATAGGCCCTTAAGTCATCGTAAGTCCAAGCAAAGGTATCCTTAAATTCTCTAATGAGGTCAAGTATCTCCTTTCTCTCTTTTTCTGTGGTACCCTCCCCTATCTTTACCATCCTTGGATCCATCTCGACGCTAATGCTGAATTCTAAGACTTTGTTTGTTTGTTGTTTGGGGTTTTTTCCTTTGTAAACATCGTGTCTATCAAAGAGTTATTCTAAAGGAATGCACCCTTTTGGTAGAGTGTTATTTTGCAAGTTTACTACGTCAAGGTCCATGGAATCAACCAAAAAGTTCACTTGTGAATTGGTGAATTCTCTACTATTTTCCATGAATCTAAGGATTTGATTATCATCTTCAAAGACTTGCCAATGTTCTAAGTTATCAAGAATCGATGGTCTAAATAGGACCTCCATTTTGCACAAGTTTTGGAGGGGACCCTCACAAGGTTGCAAAGTAGATGCTGAGACAACCAAAGCATCTGTTGCATAATTTTCCTCTCTGGGAACTGCTTCGATTGATACTACTTCAAAGGCTTTTGCAACAGACCTTGCAAAGTCTCAATACTTTTTTAATCTCTCATTCTTTGTGGCAAAGTTTAGCAAAACTTGTGATACTATTAGGTCTGAATCTCCTATAACCCTCAAGTGCTTTATACCCCTATCAATAGCCAGGTTAAGACCTATAATCAAAGCCTCATATTCAACAACGTTGTTTGTGCAATGATATTCAAGTCTATAGGAGTAGTAGAAAGTTTCCTTAGAAGGGGCACTTAGGACAATACCTGCCCTCGAGCCAGAACTCGAATGAGCACCATCAAATTCTAAGGTCCATATTCCTTCAGGTGTTTTTCCAACTTCATTCTCGAAGTTTCCTCCTTGGACAAACCAACTTTCTACCCCGTTATTCACACAGAGGAGTTGATCATTGGGTTCTTCGGAAGTTTCAATGAGGCATCCTATGATGGGTTCCTTGTGAAGGGTGAAAAATCCTCCTTCGGGATGGGGTATAATAGCTTTGGATCCATGGTCTTGGAAGCTTCCAACTAGTTTTTCTACCAAGTCTTTGCAGAGTAAAATCCCCCAACTACTTAAAGTATTTATCACTATTACATCGATCTTGAAGGAGACATCAGGGCAAGCATGGAAGGCAACACCCAGGTCTTTGATAATACCTCGTATAAAACCATCTTGTTTATTTGGTTGTGATATATTGAGACCTAGTTGGTGCATAACCCTTTCAGTCATAATGTTTCTAGGAGTATCTGGGTCAAAAGCACAATTATGGAGAAGGAAATCATTGATATGGAGGGTAACATAAAAAGGTGTGGGTTCACCGTATTTTGTTCCCATGCTTCCAACATGAAAGATAACGGGGGATTCTTCTTCAAAGTCATCTCCCTCAGTGATTTGTGAAGATAAGTAGCCAATGTCTTCAACCTCAAGATCTTCAAAGGTATTTTGAGGAGGATTCAAATCCTCAGGGGGCTCATGATTTTGTGAAAATAAAGAGGCATCTTCCATGTTTGAAAAACATGTGCTCCATTTTCTAGGGAAAGTGTTTAGTTCAATGTGATTTTTTACCTCTAGAATCTCTGGAAGGTCATGTTCTCCATGCTTTCCTCATTGAAACCTAATATGTCATCTTGGTTGTTCAAAAGATTGATTTGAGAAATGGAATTGTTCAACCTAAGATTTGTTTGAACCCATCAAGCAACGTCTTGTGCTTCCTCAAGGTTTGTAGGGAACTGGTTTCTGAGGGTAAACTGGAATTCTCTTTTGAAGGAATTTAAATAATGTTGAAGGACAAATTTCTCTAGCTGAAAGTTTGGCTCAATTCGACTGAGCAAGGAGTTAAACCTATCATTAAACTCTCTAACATTTTCGTCATTTTGTTTGCAAATTTCGAGGTATCAGGCATAAAGGGCAGCCATACTTTCAATCACACCCCATCTTTTTAGGAAAACTCATTCTAAATCCTCACAAGTTTTGATACTTTTGCTAGGGATTTTTGTGCTCCATTTTCTAGCATCCCTAGTGAGTGAAGCTAAAAAAAGTCTCATAAAAGTGTCGGGATGTTCATTCCCTGACAGATGAAACTCATAGTTCTCACAGAACATAGTCAAATGTGTGTTACCAATGGCCCCTACTTCTCCTGCAAATGTGGGTATCCAAGAATCTGCATCTTTCGGGAGATCATATAATCCTCCTTGGATACTTGCCAAGTTTAGAGGGTCAAAGAGTTCTTCGGGGGCCCATTTAGGAAGGGCCATGGGGACAACGGGAATTAAATGATAATAAGGTGTATACTGACGTCCCCTACAAGTCGTCATCAGTGGAGTTGCCAAAAAAATCTTCTTGAAGTTATCAAAGGGATGAGGGGATCACCCTCAGTGGAGTCGCCAGGTAAGCTTTGTAAGATAAAGGCTTTGAGGGAAAGGCTTATCGAAAAAGTATCATTGAGGAATATTGACTCAGTTTCATCGACAATGACGCCAAAATGTTATCGCACAATCTGTGCTTGCCTAAAGCCCAAGGCAAGTGGATGCAAGATTGACGTAACATGGAGTGGCCTATCATTGTCACCTTAATAGGAAACCCCTTTCTATTTAGGGGTATGTTACAGTACCCCAGGGGAGACGTCCCCAACGACCTGAGGGTTTGAGAAGGATAAGGTAAAAGGTACAAGAAAGTCCCCCCCTCTCACAGGTCACTCAAGTTAAAGGTTCTTTGTGTCTTATAGAGATGAAGCAAAAAGGTAAATAAGGTGTACCTTCCCAGAACAAGACAACAAGTAGAAAAGAGTGGCAACTTCCAAGTACCAAATGATGTTAGTGCTTCATAACATCATGAACCTTTAAAAATAAGTAAGCTGATATAAAATAGCAGCAAAGTAATTATTTACAACAACAATGAGTATTTTGTAACAGCCAAAATAATTATGCCTTGAATTTGCTTGAAAAAGACAAGGACATATAACTTTAAATTGGAAAAATGATAACTACATGTCAGACGCAAAATTGGCAATGTCTAATCAGCTTTTAATGTCACTTTTGAGATAAATTTGCTGTTGTTAGGTGGCTGTAGCATTCTTTTGCAACAACAAGTTAGTCAATGGATTAGTTTAGTTTAAGGTTAGTAGAAGTTAGTAAATGTTTCAAGGAAGATAGTTTGAGAGTTGTTTTGATCAATCAATCACTATAGTGAGTAGACTAGTGCCTTTATAGGGCAATGACGTCTTATAGATGACGGTTTTCTCTCGGAAGAAATGACAATGATTATATTCACCTAAGGATAAGAGATGGATGGAAGAGGTTTTGGCTCTTCAAGGCCTCAAACATCCAAACCCTAAGGATAAACTTGCTAGAGTGTAAGCAATTTAAGGCTCTAGCAAAATCTCCCTTCCTTAGACTATTGAAAGATACTTGAAGCAACAATTGACTAGATAATGACTTCTAAAATGATAGTATTTAGGGCTCTAGAAGTTTACCTAGGTCAAAATCTTCTTAGCAAGGTCTAGCAAATGAAGAGTAAAGAAGTAGCAAATTAAGTCTTTTACTCCTAGGGTTTGTCAAGCAAGCAATTTCATAATATTTAGCACGAACCAACAAATTTACCATAAACTATTCAAATAAAATGAAGAATTGCAGATTTACTTACTTCACCAAGAATAATCAAGCCATAAAACCCTAGAATGCCAAGTAACTTCACCAAGAAATGATCCAAGTTGCAAAATTTAGCCTCCAAGAGAAAGTGCGCCTAGAATTTCAGCCAATAATGCTCAAAAAGGGTGCAAATTTCAAACCACACTACTTGCGTGATGAGTGATGATGAAAAAACGAGTCTTTTCTTTTTATTTATACAGTTTCAATGACCTTTAATTAAAATTAGGTCATAAAAAGGTCGACATGGCCAAATTACATCAAAATCCATTTTTTACATAAATGAAATTAATTAAACCCTAATATTGTTGGAGTTACTTCACACACACCTAGGATTTCTTTTTCTTAAGGTTTTTCCTTGTTTATTAGTCATAATTAGTCATTATCCAGTCTCCTATATTTTAGGGGAGAATATTCTCTTTCAGTTGACACTTCAGTTTGACTAGTTGAGTTGAGTTTAGACGTTGCATTGGTTTTATCACCATGCAACATTGGGATCATCACCATGCTAATTCGACCTTGCCTTGGGATCATCACCAAACTGGCGCATTAGCCTTGATTCCTTGAGTTAACTCCTCACTACTCACTGTTTAGTCAGTTAACTGAAGACTAGTTGACTAGTTAACTCAACTAGGTGGCAGTTCACTCCCGTAATTGCCTGAGAGACTAGACTAGGTGGCAGTTCACTCCCGTAACTGCTGGTGTGTGTCCAGATCACTCTAGACCACCACTATGGCGCATTAGTTCACCTCCAGTGCACACTCATTGAGCTATACAGAGTATATCATGTGTAAATTATTCATTATTCATAACGGTTAATGAGAATTCTTTAATTCTTTCTCTCCTTCTTCTTCTTTCTCCTATTCTCTCTGCAAATGTGTGTATCATTGTTTAGCTAGATCCATTCTGTGTAGGTTCAACACATTTACATGGTATCAGAGCGGACGGACTGCTAAGCAAAGGCTACACCAAAATTTTTTGCAGGTACAAAAGATTGAAGACAACGGAAAGATGGAATTCCAAAAAGAATTCATTCTTACACCTTACAACTATTTTGCATGGAAGGAGAAAATAGCCATTCATCTCCGAACCAGAGGGTTGTATAGGTTAATCTTGAATATAGATACAAAACCGACATCAGCCATAGAAAAATCCAAGTACTTAAATCGCATGGATGAGGCACTCGAAACAATTTGTAGTCTTATTTTTCCCGATCTCCTTTTTCATATATCTTCCTGTAAGACTCCCAATGAAGCCTGGACCACCTTAGAAGGGCTCTTTGGAAAACAGGATGAGATGAGGGGACACATGATGGAGGTGGAGCTGCTCACATTGGATCCAAAAAGCTTCGAAAATATCCAATATTTCTTTACAAAATTTAAGGATTTACTGTCGCAACTCAAAGCTTGCGGGGTTGATAAATCGAAGGAGGAGAAACAAATGGTTCTCACCATTCTCTCCAAGCTTGGTCCTGAATTCTCTATATTCGTATCTACATTCCATACTGTTAGATTCGCCTCTGAAGTCACCTGGAAGATGCTTTCTCTTGAGGACTTTATCGAATCCTTGACACAAGAGCAAACCAAGCTCATCAACATGGGCACGATCAAAGGCCCAAGGGCGCATGCATTCACTGTGAATGATGGCAGCCACAAATATCAGAAATCTAAAGATAAAGATAAACGAAAAGCTCATGCACATCCGAAGAAGGAAGGGTACACAAAACCCTTCACCGATGCCTCCAGATCCAAAGGAGAAAAGGGAAGAAAAGGAGAGAAATGCACATACTGTCACAAAGGATTCCATTCAGAATCCGCATGCATGCAAAAACAAATAGATCTGATGTCTCAAATACTTCAACAAAACAACCTTGGAGATCGCATCCCCGAGGGTGCCAAGAAGAAGAAGCCAGAAGAACCGAATTCCAAGAAAGACAATTCTAGCCATGCCTTGATTGCCATCAACTCCTCTCCCGATGCTTGGATCGTAGATTCAGGAGCATCACATCACATGGTTGCCTCAAAAGCAGTATATTCTTCTTTGGATGCATGCAAAGGTCCTCCTATTCTAATGGGTGATAACTCTTCTGTCGAAGTCACCGGCAAAGGAAGGATTGAACTCACCAACGGAAGCTTCGAGAATGTGATGCACGTTCTCAAACTTTCTGTCAACCTTCTCTCCGTGTATCAGATGACAGATTCCGACACCGGAAAGAAAGTCATCTTCACACCAAATTCTGTGGACATCTACGATATGCAAACCAACTCCAGGGTTTCTACCGGTGAGGTAAATCACCAGTCTAGATTGTATACATTTTCTGAATTCATTGAACCTGATTCTGCTTTACTGCTTACTCATGTTGATGAAAGTAGTAGGATATGGCACGAAAGGTTTGGACATTTGAATTTCAGATACATGCAACAACTTAGCAAGCACAGATTGGTTGATGGTCTACCATACATCCATTTCTCCAAGGGAGTGTGTGAGGGATGTGTTCTCGGAAAACACCCTCAAGAGATATTCGACAAAGGAAAGTCTCAACGAGCTTCCACACCTTTAGATCTGATCCACAGTGACCTTATGGGTCCTTTTCTGCATCCATCCATCAACAAAGCAAGGTTTGTTCTCATTTTTGTTGATGATTTCTCACGTTTTGCTTGGATCTACTTTCCCAGGCAAAAATCTGAGGTCTTTCAATACCTCAAAGATTTCAAAGCCCTGATTGAGACACAGTCCCTAAAAAAGATCAAAGTCCTCTGAACTGATAACGGTGGAGAGTATGTAAATCATGAGATCCATAATCTTTGCCATGAGGCAAGGATTCAGTTGCAACACACAGTTCCCTATACTTTGCAGCAAAACGGAGTTGCTGAGCGGAAAAACAGATCTCTAAAGGAGATGGCATCTTGCATGCTGCATGCAAAGTCACTACCACAAAGACTATGGGCCGAAGCACTTAACTGTGCAACATACATCCAAAACAGATCTCCTCATAGATCTGTCAAGGACAAGACCCTCTATGAGGCTTGGAGCGGCCTCAAACTGGAAGTGACCCACTTTCACATTTTCGGTTCATGTGCATGGGCTCAGATTCCCTCTGAAAAGAGGAAGGCATTTGATCCACAGAGCACTGAGTGCATTTTTGTTGGATACCCGATGGTGTGAAGGGATATCGGCTTATTGATCTTTCCTTGGACCGGCTCATCATTGAGCATAGTGTCCAATTCGAGGAAAGTGTCTCGCATGTACCTCAACAACGACATGCAGACACCTTCACTCTTCCACCTGTCTGAGATGATGAGCATGCACATGCTGACTCTTCTTTAGATGAGAGTTCTGATTCAGAGGACTCAGATGATTCAGATTCAGAGTCAGTATAGTCGGATGCAGAGTCAGAGCATCCAGATGAAGTTGCAGAGCCAGAGCAGAGGCCCAAGTGGGCACAAACTACTCTTCAGGCTGCAGGGGATCTCGCTGGTGATTCGACCGATACTAGGAGGACTCGATCTGATTTCGAGGAGCCTCCTGTTGCACTCACTGCCATTGAACCATTGCCCTCTAGGCATCTTTTCTTGGTTCAGTCTTCAGATCCACTGTCTTATGGTGAGGCTACTGGAAATCCCTTTTGGGAATCCGCCATGTAGGAGGAATACAACTCCCTCCTCGAGAACTAGACTTGGGATCTGGTTCCCCTTCCTTCTGGGAGGAAACTTGTCAAATGCAGATGGGTCTACATGACCAAGAGCGCAGCAGATGGACAGATCAACAGATATAAAGCCAGGCTTGTCGCCAAAGGCTTTCAGCAGGTTCATGGTATTGACTATGATGAGACCTTCGCTCCAGTAGCGAAGATGGATTCCATACGATTGGCACTTGCCATTGTGGCAGCCAAGGGATAGGAAGTCCATCAGATGGATGTGAAGAATGCATTTCTTCACGGTGATCTCTCTGAGGAGATCTACATGGAGCAGCCCCAGGGATTTATGTAGGACTCATCTTTAGTCTGTTGACTGAAGAAGTCACTTTATGGCCTCAAGCAGGCTCCGAGGGCATGGTATGCCAAGATGGATTCCTACCTGTTGTCACAGAACTTTGTACGTTGTAAATCAGACCCGAATGTCTACATGCTAAGGACGGTTGATTCACTTCTACTTTTAGTTTTGTATGTCGATGATTTGCTAATCACCGAGTGCTTGACTTCAACGATTGCTGCAGTCAAGAGGATTCTACATGATAGGTTTTTGATGACGTACATGGGTCTGCTACACTTCTTCCTTGGACTCGAGATCAGTTAGGTGCATCAGGCATCAAACTGTCTCAGGCCAAGTATGCACGAGATCTCCTTGAGAGATTTCACATGACAGACTGCAAGTCTGCTCCGACTCATTTCCTATCAAGAGTCAAACTTGAGGATGGCGGGGAGACTCCACTAGTTGACAACACATTGTACAAACAACAAGTGGGGAGCTTGTTGTATCTCACACACTCCAGACCAGACCTGTCATATGCAGTTGGCACAATTTCTAGGTTCATGCAAGAGCCGCATGAGCTACATTGGAAAGCTGTAAAGCGTATCCTTCGATACGTACAGGGCACCACCACCTTTGGGATTCATTATGCAGTAGACTCTACATTAGATCTCATCGGGTTTATTGATTCCGACTGGGTTGGCGATAACACTGATCACAAGTCCACATTTGGTTACTCACTTAGTCTTTGTTCCGGGCTTATCTGTTGGTCGAGCAAGAAGCAAGTTGCCATTGCTCTATCTTCAGCCGAGGCAGAGTACAGAGGGGTAGTCAACATAACTATTTAGGCTATGTGGCTACAACATTTTCTCACTGAGTTGGGCATTCAGTTTCATTAGCCTATCATCATCTGGTGTGACAACCAGAGCACTCTGAAGTTCTGCAAAGATCCAGTTCAGAGGCAACGGACAAAGCACATTGAGATCCACATGCACTACATCCGAGACTTAGTACATGAGGGGATCATCGACTTACAGTTCCGTCCTTCAGCAGAACAGACGACATACATCTTCACTAAGACCTTCACTGAGCAGAAGTTCCATTCTCTGCGAAGTCGTCTTGGAGTGAAGGACACAGTTGCCTAGCAACTGTAGTTCTTCTTTTTACATACATTGTACCTTGAGGGGGGCTTTTTCCCATGAGGTTTTCCCTCTTTCCTCACTTTATTTCCAGTGTATCTTTTGTATTTGGGTACCTAACATGGCTTCGTTGCCGAGACCCATTTTTTATTTTCACCATAGTGATATTCAGGGGGGGTGTTGGAGTTACTTCACACACACCTAGGATTTCTTTTTCCTAAGGTTTTTCCTTGTTTATTAGTCATAATTAGTCATTATCCAGTCTCCTATATTTTAGGGGAGAATATTCCACCTGGAGAATATTCTCTTTCAGTTGACACTTCAGTTTAACTAGTTGAGTTGAGTTTAGATGTTGCATTGGTTTTATCACCATGCAACATTGGGATCATCACCACGCTAATTCGACCTTGCCTTGGGATCATCACCAAACTGGCGCATTAGCCTTGATTCCCTGAGTTAACTCCTCACTACTCATTGTTCAGTCAGTTAACTGAAGACTAGTTGGCTAGTTAACTCAACTAGGTGGCAGTTCACTCCCGTAATTGCCTGAGAGACTAGACTAGGTGATAGTTCACTCTCGTAACTGCTGGTGTGTGTCCAGATCACTCTAGACCACCACTATGGCGCATTGTTTCACCTCCAGTGCACACTCATTGAGCTATACAGAGTATATCATGTGTAAATTATTCATTATTCATAACGGTTAATGAGAATTCTTTAATTCTTTCTCTCCTTCTTCTTTCTCCTATTCTCTCTGCAAATGTGTGTATAATTGTTTAGCTAGATCCATTATGTACAGGTTCAACACATTTACAAATATCATCTCCAAGGGTGACGTCATGCCCTTCTAGGGTGACGTTGGTCCTCTAGGGTGGAACCTTAGGCCTCAAATGAAGAACGTTCGACCTCGAAAGGCCCTGAATGTTGACACACGTGCCAACTAGCACACAATTGCCCTCGTAAATGAAAACCCTGACTGGATGACGTCTAGGGTCAAAATGATGACATCTAGGGTCAAAATGATGACGTCATGGGCTCTCAAGGTTCAACGTCCAGGTGGATAGGCAAGACCCCCCTGGGTCTAGGTTTGCCAGAGTGTCTCGGGGGTAACGTCCTTCTTTCTTCCTGGTGCAAGCTGTTGATTTTTCACTAGGCTAGGCTCAAGCATGGAGTTTTTTTTTTTAATTTTAGCATTTTACTTGAACCATAGACAACTGCAGTTACACCATAAACAATTTGCTGTAGTAACCAAGATCACAGGAAGAAATACCATGCACAAGAAGTATCCTGGGAAACCCTTTTCAACAAGGGAAGAAAACCCGACCAATCCTTTGCTATATTCTTCAAGAGAAAGACCTCCCACACCATAAATCTAGCACACAAAAGCGTGCTCACAAAGCCTAGAAGGCTAGCGCCCAAGAGAGGTGCGCACTTCAGCCCTAGAACTTGTACTTGCTGAAATTTCCAAAATCACACTTGTGTTGTGTTTCCTCAATGGGGAAATCACCTTTATTTATATTAGACTGGACACATCAAAAGTGGTGTCTATTGACACAACATGGCCGACCTCAATAACTCAAAATATAATTAATAATTACCATATTAGTTATCTTTTACATTTAATTATCTTTCACTTTATGGTGGGGCCGACCTGTATCCTTTACATCACAATTAGGGTTACAAGTAAGTTTGACTCTTAGACAATATTTCAAGGGATCTCACACACCCACTAGTTCTCAGCCACTAGGGGCACGTCCACCTGTGCTCAACCACAGGGACATCCAAGTCAACAGATCTCTTTCTCACTGCGTCTCATAGGAGAATCATCAGGATAGACACTCACTAGTGCTCAACCACTAGGATTACATTCACCTGTGCTTAGCCACAGGAACATCCTACTCAACAGATCTCTATCTCACCGAGTCTCACATGAGAATCATCTGGAGTATCACATCATCTCAACTCTCTGCACAGAGGAGAACAATAAACCCATCACACCTCACAGGGGTACACATCGTTTCATCTCCGTCTTAGAGAGAACAACACACCCAGCTCATGGGCTTCCTCACCCCACACAGGGGCACACAACGTTCCATCTCTGTCTCAGAGAGGAACTACACACCCATTTCATGGGCACACACAACTCATGGGATTCCTCACCCCACATAGGGGCACACAACGTTCCATCTCCATCTCAGAGAGGAACAACACACCCATCTCATGGGCATACCCAACTCATGGGCTCTCTCACAGGCCGACTCACTCAGTCTATGTCATGGAGGATGTCTCACGCAGTTGTAATCATCAACACAAGCCTCTAGTGTCTCTCTCCCTTGGTTGGGGTCACAACATCCATTTGTGGGCTTTCAGCCCCATGGAGGTTCGAGCTAATCATTCTTCCATATGTACCTGTCCATCGGGAATGGTCCTGCAACAACAAGAAGTATGCCATCCAGGGGTCCATAAGTCACAAGGATCATAGCAATGTCAATCACATCTAATAATCAATCTACCCAAACATGTGCATCAAACCTCCCTTTATCCAGACAAATGCTCAAAGACGTTATGAAGTTTAACAAGTCAGGTCTGGAGAAGGTCTCGAGATGTCCTATTGGGCTAATCCTCCTTAAGTTTGGGGTGTTTCCTAGGTGAGAACCAATCAAGGCCATGCAAGTGTGTGTGAATTGTCATGGGGGAAGTGTTTGGGCATAGGGTGTAGTGATAACATGGAAATGTAGGCCTTACCTGTGGGTGCCTTTGTAGAGGGCGAGCTACACCTTTTCATGGATTCCATTGTTTCCTAGCCCATTCAATGAATTTTGTTCTTAGTTTTATTGCTTTTGGTCTTTTTCTTTCATGCTTCAAGGGAAGAGCTCTGGGACACTGTCCTGGCTTGGTGACTAGAGGTGACGGCGTTACCCACAAGCATTTCACGGAGATGAGAAGGCTAGCTCGTGATGAGACCCCCTTTCTCTTGGCTATGCCACCAAGAGCAACTGCCCTGGTTTGGTGACCAGATAGATGGTAGTGTCATACCGCTACATGCTCATGGTCCTAAGAGGTCGACTCATGATGAGACCTCCCATCCACCAACTAGTACCTTGAGTTTTGATTTATCTTATGGGTTCCTTTTTCTTACTAAGAAGCTTTTAACTGCTTTCTCGAGAATCCTTGGGCGAAGCATCTCAAAGGTTTCATTTTGGCTTTTAACTCTTGCCAGCTACTTTTACCCTCTGGGCCTTTAGCCCCTTCTTCCCACAAGGCAAGGTACAACCCTTCCTAGTGTGATAAACCTAATGCCCGAACCAATGTGGGGGGAAGCTGAGAGGAATAACGATGAAAAGTGGCAAGTATGGAGGGAATGGACGATGACCTTTCATAGACCCACCCAGTGGCAACTCATCCTAAAGGGAGATCAACTTACTAGGGCATCATGTCACCCTCCCAGGTATGAACAAGTTAAAGAGCATAATTTCCAAGCAAATGTTATGAAATGAAGCAGAATTTAGTGAAACATACTTAAGTGCTTCAATAATCAGAGTGACACATACCATGATACCCAGACTCATTACCTCGCTGAGCAAGACTTACTTCTACTTCAAGAGCATGCTGGTGGGATGGATGTTGCTGCTGTTGATAGATGGGATGCACTAAAGAAAAGATGGACCCTCCGGGGCTAGGCTCAAGTCATTCAGCTCTCGACACTCCATGTCTAGGACCCGTGGGCTTCGAGACATGATCTCCTTAGTTATCCCTAGGATAGGGGATAACAAGGGCTTATGGGGTCAAGAAGTATGCCCCTCTAAAATTTGGTCACTTCTATTTGAAGGATTAGGGTAATAGATTATAATCCTAGGGGTAGAATAATCCCTCACCTAATTAAGAATAAGTTATGAGGACCAAGGTCCTACAAGAAGGGATTCCACAAGGGTAAAACTTTCACCAACAAGATTGATTATGGTTTGAACAAAATACTTAAAACCCTTGCCATGGAATCGAAGGAAAGACAATACAAGAGAGTGAGCACTTACCAAACCAACAAAGGAAGATGGAAGAGATAGAAACCCTAGACATCTTCCTTCTAAGTGGTTAAATAACCCTTCAAATAGATCGATCTTGCTAGCTAGTGGAAGTCTTGAACACTCATAATAATTCTTCGATGCACCAAGAAAGAGAGAGATCCAATAATTGATACCAACACCTCCAATAGGGAGATCTTCAATAAATTGTATTCTCAAATGATGTCCAACAACAAGAACCAATTGGAATGAGAGGAGAGCCTTTATTTGTAGATGACGCTTCTACATTCTTCTCATTCTTTATTATTTTGTCTCCCTAAAATTAGCCTAGGAGACTTACAAAAAGTGACTTGTCATACACACAAAGAAGGAGACTAAGTCAAATACAAGTAAAAAATGCCACATGTACATAAAACCCTCTAAGAGAGGGGGCCGTCCCATAGAAGAGTTGTCTTGCTCAAGTAGCTCAACGTTCCATTGAATATGTGTAGTCAAGGCCTCAAATGATGGTGTAGAAGCATCCAATGGAAGGAAGAAGCCAAACATCTAGCCTCATAATATGGAACGACCTTCTAGAATGAGTGAATAATACCCCAAGAAGTGGACAACTCCTCTAAATGTGCTCATAAATGCTCAAAAGGCGCCTCCAAGGTGTGACCATGTTCTCATCTCAAACAAAGCTCCTCCACAAGGCATGGAAAGTGACCCTCTAATTCAAATCAACTCATAAAAACACCCCACGACTGTCATTATGTCCACAAGTGTGGATTGGCCCTCAAATCAAGTGAAGTTATGTTAAAAAAGTGATGAAATGAGAGGGTGTTTTGGAATTTTCAACGTGGCATGTGTCGAGGGGACCAGTGTTGCCTGGAGCAAGAGTGTCATTTTCCAAAAATCCTCGGGAGTGGAGCGTCTTGGGAGCATCTGTTATATATATATATATATATTATATTGCGTTTATATTAAAAAAAACTATGTAGAAAGACAAATTAGCTACAGAATATATGAAAACATGCATATTTGTACATTAATATAGATAGAAATGGCATCCTTAGTACATCAATGATTAATCATTTGAGCATCAACTATCTAGATTCTAACAATTACAAACTTACAAACCACCATACAAATTTTTAAGCTATATAATAGAAAGTAGACCATTAACTTATGGAATGAAATCAATTATCCAACAATTGTCAACAATAACATGAGTCATGACCAAATAGTTATGTTTACAAAATAGTCCATCTGCACTAATTTATGAAGACCAAAAGGTCCAAAACAATAAAGTTAAACTGAGCTAGTTGCTAAATACTATGAATCTTTCATCTATAGACTACGATGTATAAAGTAATGAAAAAGGAGAAACATCAAACAACTATCCCATCCTCCTTCCAACACCACAATTGTTGC
>JZKD02S2334516.1:5288-34499 GCA_000966675.3 Picea glauca
TAAAGATGATGTCACTTTATTACATAATTCCTTGATCATATGTATAGACTAGTCATTGAATATCTTAATCTGCCTTTACTTCGATTGGTTTGTTTTGTTGTGATCTGGATGGGACGAGAGCATTGGAGAAAATCTTGGAACAACAGAGATCTAAGGAGAGCGTTCATAAGGTATGTCCATAACCGTTATCTCTTAGTTCATTCAATAGGCTAGATCTAGGGAAAGTGTATTATTCTGTCCTGTTTTGTTCTAGATACTAGGTGGATCTAGGGAGATCGGTTAGTGTCCGCACCTACGGATTTATCCTATAAAACTATCATACGCCTAAAATGGAGATCATATTCAAAAGTTACGACCCCGGGAAGTTGATGTACTAGCTTACCCAAACGGGTCCCACATGACTTTTGGTGCTTCATCTCCTAGGGTTAGATTTTTGGATGTATAGGGTTTTTGTAATTCATATTTATTGTAAAAAGGCGTTCAAAGACTCATTGTTATCATATTGTTGCAAATGAACACATTTGTCACATCTCTTCTCAGAGATAAGCCACCACCATTCCAACAAGCTTCTTTATGCTACATTTTACAGTTTCAGCTTATTTCCTTATTGAATAGAAAACTAGTTTTATTGTATCTCTATTATTTTGTGTTAAGAACCTAGTAATAATCTGTAGTCACTTCCTTCTGCTCATAAAATCTGGATCAGTGGTATTAGAGTGGTCTGCTCCTTGTTGTCTTAATGCATGTCCCCAATGAGGTCATAGTACAAAGAGTTGGGTCTCGAGCTTGTTTCTCTTGAGGAAAAAGTATCTCACATGCCCAAGAAACCTCTCATGGAAAGAGAAAATAAAGATGATGGGACCAGAGATCCTTTCAAACTGTTGATTGAGGAATCCCTCACACAACAAAGGAACGAGATGATGGATAGTTTCACGCAAATCCTTCGACGGCTACCAATAGGTGATGCATCTTCTTCGAGTGGAGGTGCCTCCCCCTTCAAGGTACAAATAAAATTTGATATTCCTATATTTGAAGGTCAGATAGATGTAGATGTTGTAGACAAGTGGTTGAATCTACTAGAAGGGTATTTTTCTGTCCATAACTTTTCGAATAGAGAAAAGATTACTTTTGCGCTCCTCAAATCCATTCCCCATGTCAAAGATTGGTGGGAAACTTTCTGTGAGCAAAAGGAAACAGAGGAAACCTCATTATTTACAGTCACAACCACCTGGGAATCCTTCAGGGATGCTATTAAGGAACAATACTACCCTATCAGAAGTTATGATGACTTATATACCAGATGGACTACACTGTGGCAAGAAAGAGACCAAGTAGTGCCATATTTCACAAATATCTTCGATACCTTGCTCACCAAGATGGGTATCAAATATTCAGAATGACATATGGTGCTCAAGTATCACGATGCTTTACATAGATACATCCAGACCGAAATGAAATTTCTGGACTTTTCATCATTGTCCTAGGAACCCCTCACAAAAAAATCCAGGAAGGGCAGCCCCAACCCATAGAACAAAGGAAGAAGAAAAGATGGATAGTATCAGGACAACCAGTCCAATCCGTAAGAAAAGGAGTACACCGGAAAGACAAAGAAAGATACCGGGAAGTGGTGTGACTTCCATAAGAGCCCTTGGCATAACATTGTTGACTACCACTCAAAGAAATCACTGGTGGCCTATGTGAAAGCCTCTGAATAATATGCAGGTTTTGACTCTGAGACATAACCAAAAAGAGGAAGACAGATCATTGACGTGGAACCTAGTGCCATCGTTTCTACCACCAAGCTCCATCCTGGTGAACCAGATAAGCCAGAATAAGGAGAGCACCTCTTCCATTCATAGATGTGGGTAAAAGGCACCCCGATGCACTTCATCTTTGATAGCGATAGCCAGAAGAACCTCATCTCAGTAGAGGTCGTCAAGTGGCTAGCCCTGCCAACAACACTGCACCCACAACCCTACACCATTGGATGGTTCCACCAAGGAAGTGATCTCTGCGTCATCCAATAGTGTCTACTGTCATATGACATCAAGCCCTTCAAAGACAAGGTATTGTGTGATGTTTCCCCTCTCGAAGTTTGTGATGTTCTTTTGGGCCAACCTTATTTATGGAAACATCATGTTGTGTATGAGTCTAGGCCTCGTAGTGTTATTATTACTTTGAACAGGAAATTGTACAGGATACCCGAGGCAGTCCCACCTAGTGTTAATTTCTTGATCTCTACTAAGCAATGCAGGAATGTCATCTCTCAAATGGGGAAGTTTGTCTTCTTTGTGATTCGCTCTCAGAATAAGAGAAAGATCACAACCACATCCAGGGTCTCTGTGGCCGACCTCTCCACACAGCAGAAGCAAGTATATAAATTCATGGAAGAATACTTAGATATCTTCTCCTCACCTACCGAGGTACCTCTGCACTGCTAGGTCAAGCACCCCATCGATATGACCTTTGGTGCACCGCTGCCCAATGGGTTATTCTATCTCTGCTCTCTATTAGAGAATGAGGAGATCAAGCGACAAATCCAAGAACTTCTTCATAAGGGGCACATCCATCCTAGCTCATCACCTTACGGCAACCCAATCGTGTTGGTATAGAAGAAATATGGAACCTGGAGACTCTACATTGATTATCGGGCTCTGAATAAAATCACAGTAAAAAATCGGTACCCTATTCCCTGAGTCTATGACCTCCTTGATCAACTCATGGGGGTAACATACTTCAGTAAGATTGATCTGAAGCCTGGCTACCACCAAGTCCTGATAGAACAAACAAATGTATGGAAGACCACCTTCAATTCAAAGGAAGGCGTTTTTGAATGGTTGGTCATGCCCTTTGGTTTGACAAATGATCCAGCCACTTTCATGAGGATGATGGACGATATCCTGATATCATTCACCAATAATTTTGTAGTGGTGTAGCTGGATGACATTCTCATTTACAACAAGACTTGGGTCGAACACTTGCAATATATTCAATAGGTTCTGCACACCCTGCAGCAGCACAAGCTATACGCCAACTTGGAAAAATTCTCCTTCAACGTGGACAGGGTCCATTACCTGGGCTACATCATTGATCAACATGGTGTACATGTGGATCCAACCAAGATCCAAGTCATCCGTGACTGGACAGCCCCAACCACACTCACTGAGCTTCATAGATTCTTAGGCCTTGCCAATTTCTACCGCAGGTTAGTGTTGGGATTCTCCCATATTGCATGGGCCCCTAGCCAAATAACCAGGGATGGTGGTAAGGTGAAATTTGCGTGAGGCCGGTCCCAACAAAAAATGTTCAATGATTTGAAGCAACGCTTGTGCTCAACCCCAATACTTTCACTACCAGACCTGCAATAGCCCTTTGAGATCAAGACAGATGCTTCCGACTATGTTATGGGCACCGTTCTCACTCAACACGGACACCCCTTGGCCTATCATAGTGAGAGACTATCAGATGTTGTCCGTAAGTACCCTACTTACGACAAATAAATGTACTCTAGTGTGCAAGTGTGCCACCAGTGAAGACATTACATTCTTTGGAAGGAGATAGTCATCCACACAAGGAAAATTGTAGAATGATCGCCATCAAAAGTGGTCCACATAATTGCATCTATTCCACCTCAACATCAATTATAAAATAGGAAGCACCAACTGCATCATTAATTTCCTTAGAAGACCACCAGTCATGACACTCACCACGGTGCTAGACTTTTACGACCATGAGACCTCTAGATGGCCCCAACTTTATGGGATAGACCTGGACTTCGCCACCACCTACCAAATGTTGGGTGCAAACATAGTTGTCGATAATTTCCATATTCAGGATGGGTTGTTGTGTCATCTGGGCCATATCTGTGTTCCATCAAGCGAGCGAGCGAACCTAATTTGGGAATCCCACTAAAGTTGTGTGGCAGGACACTTCAGCATTGAAAAGACAGTGGTGATGCTACAAAAAAATTTCTACTAGCCGAAACTTTGAGAGGAGGTCAACAAGTATATCAGGTCCTGAACTTCCTGCACTATTGCCAAACTGACCACTAAGAAACAGGGAATGTACACCCCTCTTCTTACTCCTTTCAGACCATGGGAATCCATCTCAATGGACTACATTTCGGGCTTCCCGTCCACCAATAGGGGAAATGACTGTGTTTTTGTGGTTGTTGATCACTTTTCTAAGATGACGATTCTAGTTGCTTGGAAGAAGAACATCACAACAGAGGCCACTGCCAAGCTCTTCTTTGAATGATTCTGGGTACATTTTGGAATCCCACAAACCATTATCTCAGATTGGGACAATCGATTTCTCAGCACATTCTGGTCGATCCTTTGGTCACTGTTGGACACCAAGCTCACCAAATTCATGACCTTCGACCCCTAGACAGATGGCCAAACCGAGGTCATAAATAGAATGATTGTGCATATCCTTTGCATGTATAATTCAAAGCAACCTCTCACATGGGATAAGAGCCTTCCCTATGTCTAGCATAGCTGCAACCGATCCTTGTATAGCTCAAACGACCATAACCCCTTTCAGGTGGGGTTGGGAATCCAACCATTAGGTCCCATAGATGTTGCACTTCCCCTTGGGGTCACCTCAACCGACTCATCTTGTGCTCCAACTGAAGTTAACAAAGCCACCCGGTTCATTGAGTGGATCCGACACATCTGCCAATAGGTTTAGGATATCCTACAGAACTCCAATGAAAAGTATAAGCAATGCCATGATCAACATCGGGTGCCACATAAATTTCAAGTGGGAAACAAAGTTTGGTGCACTTGCAGAAAGAACGCCTTACAGGACCCCATAAAAATCTTATCTGACTCCGTTATGGGCCATACACCATCACCAAGGCCATGGGGGATAATTATTTTGAGCTCAACCTTCCACCTTTCCTTGGCTTGGACCCAATGTTCAATGTGGATCTCCTTCACCCTTATTTCCCACCATTATTTGACACCTCAGAAGTAGCAGAAAATATGACACCAACAAAGCTCAAACCCAACTGCATACAACAAGCATCTAGTGATCAGATTCCGGACATACAGATCAAGGGCACTCGACAACAAAGGATCCAACTTTATCGAGTCATCAAAGCAGGGCAGCTCCTGCACCAAGGCAAGTTGCTCACCCGGAGCCAAATTCAACAAAAAATTCCTCATTTGATGGGGAAACTCAACGCAATGGAGACCACTTATTATTAAGGATGGAGGATTGATCTAGGTGGATATCGGTTGCCACCCACCTTTTCCAACTGACTCAAAACAGTTTTTTGGCAATTTTTGTAATTTACTATTGTTAGTAGTTTTTCATTTCTGGAGTCGTTTTGAGGCCCTAAACGATGTATTTTTGGAAAATGGGTAGAAATATGGAAGTTCCTTTGATATTTTCCCTAAAATAAATCTCCTCGACTATACATTTCCAACGGGATATCATACACCTAAAACGAAGATTGTATGCAAAAGTTACGACCCCAGGAAGTTGATGTACTAACTTACCCAAACTGGCCCACATGACTTTTCGCGCTTCATCTCCTAGGGTTAGGTTTTTGAATGTCTAGGGTTTTTGGAATTCCTGTTTATTGTAAAAATGACTTTAGAGCGTCATTGTGATCATCTTCTTACGAATTAACACAACATTCACATATCTTCTTAGAGATAAGCTACCACCATTCCAACAAGCTTGTTTCCGCTGCATTTTACAGTTTCAGCTTATTTCCTTATTGAATAGAAAACTACTTTTACTGTATCTCTACTATATTGTGTTAAGAACCTGTTAATAATCCATAGTCATTTATTTCTTCTCATAAAATCTGGATCATGCACCCTATGGAAAGCCACCATCCAAATATCTCGAAGGTCCTATGTTTTTTAAGTAAACAACAATATCTACAATATCTTCCCAGAACTTTAAGGGCAACCCAACATGCAATATCATACTCCTGGCGCGCTCCATGATTGTCTAGTTCATCCTTTCTGACACACCATTTTCTTGTGGTGTTCCTAGAACTGTCTTCTCTCTACAAATACCATGGTATGAAAAATAATCATCAAATTCCTTGCTGCAATATTCACCTCTATTGTCTGATCTTAGACACTTCAACATTTTTCCTATCTCATTCTCAACCAAATATTTTAATTTCTTAAAAGTGTCAAAAACATCATATTTTTGTCGAATGCAATAAAACCAAGTTTTTCTAGTTGCATCATCAATAAAAGTAACATAACAAAGAGAGTCACCAGAAAACAATACCTGAGTTTCTCCCCATACATCTATATGCACAAGCTCTAACCTTTCACTCTTCTTTTCCTTTCCAAATTTGATAAATATGACTCTCTTTTGTTTTCCATAAATATAGTGCTCACAGAAATCCAAATCAATTTGTTTATGATCTGGTAACAACTTTCTTTTTTGAAGTATGTACATTGCCTTCTCACTCATGTGTCCAATCATATGATTCCACATTGTTGTATCCACTCATATAGAAGCTAAAGATAAATAAGAGTCAATATTACCAGTACATAAATACAATGTACCTACCTTCCCTCCTTTTTCTATCACCAATGATCCTTTGGTGACCTTCCACACCTTCTCTGTAAATGCAAATATACAACCTTCACTTTCCAAATGCCCTGTTGAAATTAGATTTTTTCTTATATCTAGAACATGTCTTACCTCTTTCAACAACCATTGCTTTCCATTCTTTTGATTTATCTGTATCTTTACCATTCCAAAAATTTTGCATGGTGAATCATCACCCAAATGAACCTGTCCAAAATCACCTTGAACATAATCTTGAAAATGTTTCCTATGGGGTGTGGCATGAAATGAAGCCCCTAAATATATTACCCAAGACTCAGAAATATTATCTACATAATGAATCAAAGCATCTTGTAACACATCAATTGTTACATTTTCTTCCTAATTTTTCTCATGCTGTCCATCTCTTTGTTTCTTTGGAGATCTGCATTATTTCTTTAGATGTCCTTTTTTCCGACATTTCCAACACTCTATCTTTCCTAATATGGATTTGGATCTACTCTTCCTAGAATTCTTGCGGTTCCTTGAGTCCTTTCCTTATCCTTTTTTCTTCCCCCATTCTCCATGGTCAACGCATTACCTGATGTCTCACTTGTGCTTGTTCATTGCATTTCCTCGCCAAGGATAACATAAACAACATCATCAAATTTCAGAGTGTTTGAACCAGAGACAAAGTCACTTACAACCATGACCAAGTCGTTCCATCTTTCTCGCAATGAGAAAAATATTAAAAGAGCCCTGACCTCATCATCAAGGTCCACTTTTACACAACTTAGCTGATTAGTAACCGTATTAAATTCATTTAAATCACCGGGAACATACCCACCTTCTCACATATTCATATTAAATAATCGCTTCATTAGAAATAACTTATTGGAAGCTGAGGGTTTTTCATACAGATTAGCCAATGCATCCATTAGATCCTTTGTTTTCTTTTGTTTTGAAATATTGAAAGACATTGATGTTGCTAGGCTCATCCGTATCATTCTCAGTGCCTTTCTATCAAAAATATCTCATTCTACATATTTCATACTTGCCGGATTTTTTATTTTATTTTCCATCCAATGGTAGGTTGATCCAAGAGGATCTTAGTGGCCATCCACCTTGTCCAACTAGCTCAAAACAATTTTTTGGCAACTTATTATTTTTAGCAGTTTTTCGGTTCCCAAACTTTTGGGGCCATTTTGAGGGCCTAAACGATGTCTTTTCATGATCGAGTGCCTCAATGATAACCAAAGGCTCTAATTGAGCCCTCTAAATGAATCTCCTCGTCAATACCTTTCCAACAAGCTATTGTGTGCCCTAAATAGAGATCATATGCAAAATTTATGACCCAGGTAAGTTAACTTACTAACTTACCCCACCAGAGATGAAGCGCCAAAAGTCATGTGGGCTCCATTGGGGTAAGTTAGTACATTAACTTCTCTGGGTCGTAAATTTTTCATATGATCTCCGTTTAGGGTGCACGATATCACGTTGGAAAGGTATTGATGAGGAGCTTCATTTAGGGGGCTCGATCATAGCCTTTATGATGCATGAGCATATCTCCACGTCAGCCAGCCAGCCATGTAAAGTGTGTGCATTCAAGGATGAAGAGAGGCACAACCCTCATCTTCTATTTTGTAATTGAATGTAATTAAATGTCTAGGCTGTTGAGCCATAGAGCCGTGCCTTTGTGCAGGTTTAGAATAGATAGGACTTTAATGTTTGTAAGGATGAGATCTAGATCTGGATAGCGGACTAGACAACCCATTCAATGTAATTGAATAGGGTAGGTAGGTTGGAGGGAAGAGCTCGAAGAGCCTCCTCAAGTAAAAGAGATTGCGTATCTCATTTTGAAAAAAAAATGAAAAAGTGAGGAAGTCGAGAAGATTCTGCGAGTAGAGAGCAGAAGAGAAGGAGCTAAGACCTTGTTATAGGCCGTGCTAAGGAAAACCTTGTATATACAACACTTGCCATATTTAATACAAAGAGAAGTTTTTCCTGCATGATTATGTGTTAAATGAATGTCTGTGAGTGTTATTCATATGATATGGATGTATGTTGTAGATGTATGTTGTAGGTTTACATTTGTAGGAGTGTGTCTGATTCCGGGTGAAGGTCTTTGAGGTTTCATGCCAGGAGGGCGTGACAGAGTACTGCGGTCTCTGAATACCAGTGCACTGAAGCACTTCTGAATTCTGCGGGTTCAGACAAGAACGTGTTGCAGCACAGGAACTGGAATAAACAACTCCATGAGAACCTCAAGGTTGCTGAACACCTTGGAGGCAAGGCTGTGGGAGAAAAAACGGTTGCAGACAGAACCTCTGAGGAGTTTTGTGAAGCTCTGTCAAGTGGGCATCGAGCCAGTGCAAGGAGTGCACAAAGATAGAACTCTGCTATGAGTTCAAGGAGAACCAGAATCACTGAAGATTCTGAGAGCTCTGCCAGGTGGGCATTGAGCAGGTGCATAGGTGCACAGAAGACAGGACTGCAGGAAGTTTCATGAGAAGACACTCTGCCAGGTGGGCATTGAGACATTGTGCAGGTAGGCACAGAGGGAAGAGAACTCTTTGAGTTCTGTATTCTGAAGGAAGAATCCACTGAGGGATCTTCACAGGGTTGCTGAACACCCTGATAGGCTCATCAAGAAGTTACTTGGTGCAGAGGGTAGCTAGGAGGGCATCCAAATATTCTTCATCTGTGGGAGAAGAAGGATAAAATCCCTTAGGGGTATGAGTACCTGGAGAAGCTCAGAAGAGATAGCACGTTGCGTGAGGACTCTGCAAGGAGTGCAGAAGTCAAAGAATCCTTCGGGGATTCAAGGGGAAAAGCTCAGGAGGAAAAAAATCATGGAGAACGCAGGAGAGGCTTAAAGTTGAGAGATCGCAAAAGGAAACAGACAAAGGTCGAGGCCTTTGAGTTTTGGAAAATTCTCCCAAGGCTGGGAAGAAAGTGTGCAAGCTCGGGAGGAGCAATATCGGCCATTGGATAAGCCAAAGAGATCTGGACCGTTGGAAGGTTTTCACATCCAGGGAGCATTAGAGCGAGCACATAGAAGAGGAGATCGTCGGTCGTCGAATCTCACTCAGATATCCGTCAGCCATTGGATCGGGTGAAGACGTGCGAAGTTTAGCCTCTGGAGAAAGTGCACAGGGAGAATGGATCTGGAATTTCGGATCTTGGTCCAAATACCTGACAACCTTCAGATCGGTTGGGAGTTTCATGAGGTTTAACTTCATGGACAGGAGGTTGAAAATCCCGATGGGAGGTGTGGCCATCAGGATATCGACATTCGTGAAATCGGGAGTCACGATGACCTGAGATCGGAAATTTCTATGGGAAAAGTCTTGGGAACGATCTGGACCATTCGTTTTTGGAGACACGTGGCAGAGATCGAGTGACCCATCGGTATTTTGTCTAGCGGGGTTTTGAGTTGGCAGAGAATTTTTGACATCGGGGATCATGAAACCCCGAAACCCGAAATTGTCATCGGGGAAAAGTCATAGGCACGTGCAAAGGCCGTGACAAGGAAAGGACCTGTGGATTGGGATTTAAATAGTGATTCCACTGGGGAATCAAAAGAGCCTCTTCATCTCAAGGGAATTTAGACAGAACGATCCTTTTGACCAGGAGGTCGGGCGCAGAGACCTTGTGGGGTGTGCGACTGCGTCAGTTTGGTATCATAGATAGAACTTTGTTTGTATATTTCAAGCAGAGGGAGAAGGCAAGGGAAGAAAGTAGATTGTTGAAAATCTGTGGTGGTTGTTTGTAGGAAGGCAACAATCCTAAAGAAAGTCAGTAGGACTGAAGGATGAAGCTGGGACACTCAGGTTTGCAGAGTGACAACAGTAGGTTTGCTAGGAGAGCAGACATAGACAACAACATGGCTACTGAAGGCCGTAGATATGATGGAAGGAAAAACTCAGAGCTATGGAGCCAAGAAGATATGGATGAAGAGCTCACTGATATAAAGAAAGAAATAGAAAAGCTTGCATTGTGGATGTAGTAGAAATCCAAGCAGAGATGGGTGTATGAGTGGCCCATGAAGAAGCCAAAGATAAAATGACCAATCAAGGAGTTGATGGCTAGAAGACAACGTAGGCTGTTGAAAGGATGGTTGAGGTATGCTGAAAACCTCAACGGACCTAAAGAAATGGTTCAGATATGTGAACCGGAGACTGGGAATGTTCTCGGTGAAGAGAGTGAATTGGGATCTGCTGAAGATCTCAAGAACTGCCAGGAGGGCAGAAAGGAAATTCCAGTTTTCCAGGTGGGCAACAAGTTGAGATCATTGTGGGATCTCAGATACTATCATGAGGACAGCCAAGGAATTTCACATTTCTAGATGGGCAATGATATGAGGTCGTTGCGGGATCTCAAAGACTGCCAGGAGGGCAGTGGAAGCATCTCAGATTGCCAGGTGGGAAGAGATCAGCATTCGAGACTATCTGAAAGTATCATGGACTTAGAGGTGAGTTCAATTCAATAAGGGGTGCTGGTGAAGATGGGATCAGTTGATCTCATAATATGCCAGGAGGGCAGTGAAAAGATCACATATTTCCATGTGGGCAGGGATGAGCAGGTGAATTGGAATAAGCCAGAGGAGTTGAAAGAGCAGGTAAGCTCAGAAATGGATTTAGATTAGCATGTGCAGCTGACAAAGCATGAAGATATGAGAAATCTTCTGATGATTGGGGGACTCGAAGTATTCCTGCCACTTTCCCAAGAGGAGGCGGAAGAAAGTGAACCACACAAATTAGTGTGAAAAAGTTGTAATGGGCCTGAGGTGTGCCAAGAGGCATGTTTGTCAAAACTATCCCGTTGATGTTTTCCAAGAACACAACCAACACAAACACCATCTCTGCATGAAACATGAGGAAGACTAGTCACCATCTATTGATTACATAGTTATTGCAATGAGCGATAGTTTAGATGACCAAACCGCTCATGCCAAATTTTTCTCAAGTTATCGCTATGAGCAACAAAAAATGATGAAAAATATGATGACCCAAAGTTGTCAAACTTGTACAACCTGGTAATGTCATCAACAATTCCAGTTGCAAAAACATGCTTAGGATCTTTTAGATCCTTGATTACAACTTGGTGAAGTGATGATCTAGATTATATGAGAAGAACAAAATGAATACATATTATTAACAGATGCTTAACACAGAATAACATAGATACAGTAAAATTGGTTTTCTATTCAATAAGGAAATAAGATGAAACTGTAAAATGCAGCGAAAAATGAGCTTTCTGGAATGGTGGTGGCTTATCTCTAAGAAGAGATGTGACGAATGCACTCATTCACAAGAAGATTATTACAATGAGGCTCTGAAGGCCTTTTTACAATAAACATGAATGTCAAAAACCCTAGACATCCAAAAACCTAACCCTAGGAGATGAAACATCCTCCCTCCTTACGAAGAAATGGTCGCCATTGTGTTAAGTGCCCCCATCAGATGAGGAAATTTATGTTGAATTTGGTCCCGGGTGAACCACCTGACTTGGTGAAGGAGCTGCCCTGCTTTGAAGACTCGATAAATATGGATCCTCTAATGCCGAGTGCCCTTGATATGTGTGTCCACAATCTGATCACTGGATGCATGTTGCATGTAGTCAGGGTTGAGATTTGTTGGTGTCAACTGCTTTTCTATCTCTGAGCTATCCAATAATGGTGGGAAATATGGTCGAAGGAGAGCCACATTGAAGACTAGGTGCAGGCCAAGGAAAGGGGAAATGTTGAGCTCAAAATAATTTTCACCCACAACCTTGGTGATGGTGTACGAATCATAATGGAGTGGGCGAAGCTTTCGATGGGGCCCTGTAAGGCATTATTTCTACAAGTGAAACCAAAATTTGTCTCCCACCTGAAAATTATGTGGCACTCGATGTTGATCATGGTGCTTCTTGTAATTGGCATTAGAATTCTCTAGAATATCCTAAACCTATTGGTAGATGTGCTGGATCTTCTCAATGAACCGGGTGGCTTTGTCAGCTTTTGGTGGAGCAGGGAATGAGTTAGTTGAGGTGGTCACCAGGGGTAGTGAAACATCCATGGTGCCCAATGGTTGGAATCCCAACCCCACTTGAAAGGGGTTGTGGATAGTTGAGTTATGTAGGGCTCAGTTGTAGCTATGATGGACATAGGGAAGACTCTCATCCCATGTGCGGGGGTGTTTTTAATTGTACATGCGCAGGATATGTATGATCATATGATTGACGAACTCAGTTTGTCCATCTATCTGGGGGTGGAAGGCAGTGGATTTGATGATATTGGTATCCAGTAGTGACCAGAGGCTTGAACAAAATGTGTTGAGGAACCAACTGTCATGGTTCGAGATAATGATCTGTGGGATCCAAAAATGTACGCATACTTATTCAAAGAAGAGATTAGCAATGGATTCTACTATGATGTTCTTTTTGCAGGCGGCTAGAATCACCATCTTGGAAAAGCGAACAACAACCACAGAAACAAAGTCATTTCTGCTCTTGGTGGATGAGAGGCCCGACATGTAGTCCATTGAGATGGATTCCTATGGCTTGTCAGGAGTAAGAAGATGGGTGTAGAGGCCCCGTTTCCTAGTGGTAATTTTGGAAATAGTGTAGGCGATGTAGGACTTGATATACTTGTTGACATCTTGTCGAAGTTTCAACCAGTAGAAATGTTTCTGCAACATTTCCATTGTGTTTTCGATGCCAAAGATTCTTACCAACCAACTGTAGTGAGTTTCCAAAATCAGCTTCACATTCTCACTTGATGGAACACAGATATGGCCTAGATGAAACAACAAGACATCTTGAAGATGGAAATTAGCAACCATTGAGTTGGCACCCAAGATTTGGTAGGTGGTGGAGAAGTCAGGGTCTATCTCGTAGAGGTGGGGCCATCCATAGGTCTCGTGGCCGCATGAGTCTATCATTATGGTGAGTGCCGCGATTGTAGGTCGATTGAGGAAATAAGAAACTCAGTTGGTACTTCCTTTTTTATACTTGATGTTGAGGTGGAACTGCTGTAAGTATGTGGACCAATTCTGATGGTGGTCATTCTGCAATTTTCCTTGGGTCTGCATGAACTGTAGTGGCTTGTGATCAGTGTGGATGATTGTCTCCTTCTCAAGAATGTAATGTCTCCACTAGTGGAAGTATTTCACAATGGATTACATTTCTTTGTCATAAGTAGGGTACTTATGGACATCATATGATAGTGTCTCACTATGATATGCCACAGGGTGGCCATGTTGAGTGAGAACGACGCCCACAACATAGTTTGAAGGATCTGTATCGATCTCAAAGGGATGTAGCAGGTCCAGTAATGAAAGTACTGGGGATGAGAACAAACTATTATTCAATTCATTGAAGTCTTATTGTTGGGACATGCCCCACACAAGCTTTGCCTTACCACCACTCCTGGTTACTTAGATGAGGGCCCATGCGATATGAGAGAATCCCAACATGAACTTGTGATAGAAATTGGTGAGGCCCAAGAAGCTATAAAGTTTAGTGAGTGTGGTTGGGGTTGTCCAGTCATGGATGACCTGGATCTTTGCTAGATCCACATGCACACCATGTCGATCAACAATGTAGCCTAAGCAATGGACCTTGTCCATGCCGAAGGAGCATTTTTCCAAGTTTGAATATAGTTTGTGTTGCTGCAGGCTGTGCAAAACCTGTTGAATATGTTGTAAGTGTTCCTCCCAAGTCTTTTTGTAGATGAGGATGTCATCCAGATACACCATTACAAAATTATTGGTGAAATTTTGTAGGATATCGTCCATCATCCACATAAAATTTGATGGAGTATTTGTCAAACCAAAGGGCATTACCAACCATTCAAAAAGACCTTCTTTTGACTTGAAGGTGGTCTTCCATACATATGTCTATTCTATTGGGACATGGTGGTATAAATACTTAAGATCAATCTTAGTAAAGTATTTTTCCCCCATGAGATGATCAAGGAGGTCATCGATTTAGGGAATCAGGTACTGGTTATGGACTGTGATTTTAATCAGGGCCTGGTAATCAATGCAGAGTTGCTAGGTCCTATCTTTCTTCTGCACCAGAACGATTGGGCTCCCACAAGGTGATGATATGGGGTGTATGTGAACATTATCTAGCAGTTCTTGGATCTACCTCTTGATATCCTCATTTTATAGTAGAGAGCGGCGGTAGACTGGCCCATTGGGTAGTGGTGTTCCTGGAGTTAGATCGATGGGATGATTGACCTGGAAGTGCAGAGGTACCCTGGTAGGAGAGGATAAGATATCAGAGTATTCTTCCACAACCTTATCCAGTTGCTTTTGTTGTGTGGAGAGATCGACCATGGAGGCTCTGGATGTGGCTGCAATATTTTTCTTACTTTGAGAGAGAATCATGAAGAAGAAAAAATTCTTGGTCTGAGAGATGACTTTCCTGCATTGCTTGGCATAGATCAAGGAAATAACACTAGGAGGGACTGCCTTGGGTATCCTGTACAATTTCCTGTTCAAAGTAATAATAAAACTACAATGCCTAGACTCATATACAACATGATGTTTCCATAAATAAGGTTGGCACAAAAGAACATTACAAACTTCAAGAGGAGAAACATCACACAATACCTTGTCTTTGAATGGCTTGATGACATATGACAGTCGACACTGTTGGTTGAGGCGGAGATCGCTTCCTTGGAAATGCCATCCAATGGTGTATGGTTGTGGGTGAAGAGTTTTTGATAGGGCCAGCCACTTGACAAACTCTGGCGAGATGAGGTTCTCCTAGCTACTGCTATTAGTGATGAAGTGCAACGAGGTGTCGTTTACCCATATTTATGAATGGAAGAGGTGCTCACCTTCTTCTAGCTCATTTGGTTCACCAGGTTGGAGCTTGGTGGTAGCAATGGTGGCACTGGGTTCCATGTCAATGATCTATATTCCCCTTTTGGTTCCGACTCAGAGTAAGAGACCGCATCTGATTCATAGGCTTTCACTTCGTCCACCAGCAATTACTTTGAGAAGAAGTCATCAATGTTATGTCAAGGGATCTTATGGAAGTCACACCACTTCTTGGTATATTTCTTTATATTTCTGATGTCCTTCTTTGGTTGAGGCTTGGAATAGTTGTCCTGATACTGTCCATCTTTGCTCTATCCTTTGTTTTGTGGGTTGAGGCCACCCCTTCCTAGATTTTTTTGTGAGTGGTTCCCAGGCCCAAATTGTCGCGTCTTTTGTTTGAGTTTCTTCTCGATTTTGAAGGCATATCAGTAGGTCGTTCCCAAGGATGAGATGTCCATAAATTCCATTTCAGTCTAGATGTATCTATGTAGAGCACTACAATACTTGAGCACTATATGTCTCTTTGAATCTTTGATACCCAACTTGGTGCGCAAGGTATGGAAGATATTTGTGAACTTTGGCACTGCTTAGTCTCTTTCTTGCCACAGTGTGGTCCATTTGGTATACAAGTCGTCATAAATTTCGACAGGGTAGTATTATTCCTTAATAACATCCCTGAAGGATTCCCAGGTGGCCACGAATGTAAATAATGAGGGTTCCTTTGTTTCCTTTTTCTCACAGAAACTTTCCCACCAATATTTGACATGGGGAACGATTTTGAGGAGTGCAAAAGTAATATTTTCTCTATTTGAAAAGTTATGGACAGAAAAATAGCCTTCTAGTAGATTCAACCACTTGTCTACAAAATCTGCGTCTATATGACCTTAAAATATAGGAATATCAAAGTTGATTTGTACCTTGAAGGGGGTAACACCTCTGCTCGAGGAAGATGCATTGCCTATTGGTAGTCACTAAAGGATTTGTACGAAACTATCCATCATCTCGTTCCTCTCTTGTGTGAGGGCTTCCTCAAGAAATTTTTTGAAAGGATCTCCTGTCTCGTCATATTTATTTTCTCCTCCCATGAGAGGTAGCTTGGGCATGCAAGATCTTTTTTCCTCAAGAGAAACAAGCTCGAGACCCAATTCTTTATACCCTGACCTCGTTCGGGACATGCATTAAGATGACAAGGAGAAGACCGCTCTGATACCACTGATCCATATTTTATGAGAAGAACAAAATGAATACAAATTATTAATATATGATTAACATAGAATAACAAATATACAGTAAAAATGTTTTTCTATTGAATAAGGAAATAAGCTGAAACTGTAAAATGCAGCGGAAAACAAGCTTGTTGGAATGGTGGCAGCTTATCTCTGAGAAGAGATGTGACAGCTACGCTCATTCAAAAGAATATGATTACAATGAGGCTCTGAAGGCCTTTTTACAATAAACAGGAATGTTAAAAACCCTATACATCCAAAAACCTAACCCTAGGAGATGAAGCGCCAAAAGTCATGTGGGTCTCATTTGGGTAAGTTTGTACATCAACTTTCTAGGGTCGTAACGTTTGCATACGATCTTTGTTTTAGTTGCACGATAACATGTCGGAAATGTATCTTCAAGGAGATTCATTGAGGGGTATCAATAGGAGCCTTAAGTTATCATTGAGAATCGCTATCCAAAAGAACCTTCATTTAGTTCCTCAAAATGGCCCCGAAAGTTAAAAACTGCTAAAAATAGTAAATTGCCAAAATTGCCAGAAAACTGTTTTGAGCGAGTTGGAAAAGGTGGGTGGCCACCAATATTCACCTGGATTAGCTGAAAAATCTACGGTTTTACCTTCTCCTGAATGAGTGATTTGATATACTGATATAAGGTTACAAGAAATACTTGGTACACATAATACATCATTGAAATGACCATTATCTACTTGAATTGTTCTAGATCCTACAACACTAAGAGATCGATCGTGACCAACAAATATTTTCTTGGTGTTACATTAATTTAGAGAATAAAATATGTCTTTATCCTTAGTCATATGATAAGATTCTCCAGAATCAATAAGCCACTCATCAGAAGAAGAAGTAGAAGTTGTATTGATGGAGAAACCAGAAGTAGAAAGTGCATGTCCATGAGAAGAAGAAGAAGAAGAAGAAGAATCAATATTGTTGTTCTTCTTCTTCATCGCTTATTCTAAAGATTCCATTTTCTTGAAACATTTGGACTCATCATTACCATATTTATCACAAAAGTTGCAATGTTTGTCAGTCTTCTTATTTTTATATTTTGCTCCTTTTTCACCATTTGGAGCTGAAGCTGTCTGAGTGGGTTCAAGACCCTTATGTTGCTTGTTTTTTTGGTGAGGATATTGCTTCTTGGGATTCTTGGGTTTATCTTTCAGTTGGGAGACTAAGGATTTTTTGGAGGTACCTGCAATGATGATCATTCCAATTTGTACAAGATTATGTTTCTCTCTAATCAAAAGCATCACAAAAGGACTCAAGAGTGGGGTTTTGATAAGATTTCCCTAGAGCCTCTCTCATGGAATAAAAGGTAGATACAAAGATAGAATATTCACTACCTAGCTTAGAAATAATAATATAGATGCAACACTCTTCATCCATGTTTATCTCATATTCTTCACATAAAATTCTGAGAGTTTTAAAATTAGATAGATAGTCTTCAATGCAAGAAAAATCACTTGGACTTAAAGTTAGTACTTGATTTTCTAACTGTTGTTCTCGAATAATAATGTGTTTACCAAAAATAGATTCAATATTTTCGCAAGATTCATTGGGGTCATCAATTTCTTTAAGGTGGAACCTTAAATTAGGAGAGATGAACATTACAATTAGTCCACGTGCTTTGTCACTCCTATTATCCCATTTAACTTTCTTATCAACATCAGTGGGTTCCTTTTCCTTTCACAAGGTAATCCGGTACAAGTCTTTACTTCTTAATAAATCCTTCATATGGGATTTTAATTGGAAGTAGTTGGTGTTGTTAAGAAAAAAAATACTGGAAGAAGCCATATTAAATATGTAGATAATATGGATTTAAAATTGAAACTGATGATCTAGATGGAAATATCTCAAAAAATTAGGCGGTTTAAATAAAAACCAGCACTGAAAACGAAATTCGGATGTGAAAGTTATGCTCTTTTAAAAAAATGCATAAACGGTAACCAAAGGACCATGTGGTCATGTAAGTTTTTTTATGAAGTGACCCACTTTTATAAAAAGAAGTGGGGATCACTTTTACAATGAAATTACTTTATAAAAGAAAAGTTGCATGTAAAATAAATAACTCTAAAATAAAACATTAAAGCTACTTATAGTGATTCACTTTTATACTTGAAGTGAAATACACTTTACAATGGAGCATGAACTTTTTCAAAAAAAAGAAACAAAAAAGAGAGACTCGAACTCAAGACCTCTTACTTAATAAAGCAAATTTTAACCAAGTGGACTAGCAAAACATATTGTATTATTTAGCAGGAGGATTGTTGTTGTTGGCATCCTTGGAGAGCGTGCTCATAAAAAACTATTTTCACACAAGAAAAAAAATTTCTTCTCGATGACAACAAGGGTTGTTGTTGTTTAATATGGCCTTGGAGAGCATGCTCATAAAAAGCTATTTTTCACACAAGAAAAAAATTCTTCTTCTCAATGACAACAAGGGTTAGATATCGGTTAGCTTACCCAGAAAATGCACATTTTCATATCACACAGGGCACGAGGAAAAGAGAATACGCAGATCTAAAAGAGTAGAAACCTAGAAACAAACAATATAAAACTGAAATAATACTCTACAAAATTTTTAAAAAGGGCGTATTCAGGCTTTATACCTCTGGATCTGACTTAAATGGTCATATCTTGGGAAAATGGAAACCTTTTCGAGTGAAACGAAAAAATGTTCCTGACTAAAATGAGCACTCCAGATGCAATGGAATAGTCCTCTCATCCCATAAATGTATGGAAATGGAAAAAAATGGAGATGCGACAACTCGGCTTCACGATCTTGATCTACAACAACAATGGGTCTTCAAACAAGCTCTGATACCATGTTCAACAAGACAGGCATTCCAAAATAGGATGAAAACCTTCAGTAATCACTCACACAACTAGATCAAAGAACAAAAAACTTATTTTTTGACATGGTAAAACCCCTATGGGGAAACATCCACGACCCCATCCAATGCGACCACTTGCAATAGTTTATTAATGCAAAATAAAAAAATTACAGAGAGATTTTACAAGAGAGTTTCACATGATCGATCATCGACAAATGAACCTCCATTATATTTAAATAGATATCATGGACCAATCGGGTGTTAATCCATGGATCAATGGTTTTTAAGATCAAGGATAATATGAATGGCCGGATCACTCTATGTCAGGAACATATCACGACTGTCAAATTTCTTAACTACAAATGCATACTAAAGAAACACACTAGGAAACACACTTTTACCTAATGACACATTAGAGAAATTAGATCTTAAATAACTCCTAAGTTTATAAATATCCTAACAGTGGGGTCCCCTTCACCCACATCTGTGAGGGGAAGAGATGTCCCCCTTCTTCACACTCCTCAGGTTCCTCTGGCTATATTTTTGTGTAGCAATGGTGACAATGGGTTTGACATTAATGATCCACTTTAGCTTTTCTAGTTCTGAATCAAAGTTTGAGTCAACATCTAACTCTAGGGATTTTATCTCAGCCAACAATGACCCTTTGGAGTGACATTCATCAATATTGTGCCAAGGGATTTTGTGGAACTCGCACCACTTTCCAGTGTCCTTCTTCGACTTCTCATTACCCTTCTTTGTCGGTGGCTTGGGATAGTTATATTGGGGTTTTCCATCCTTGATCTATCCTTTGGAATGGGAGTTAGGATCAACCTTACCATACTTTGGATGATGCATATTTGCATACCCGACTCTCGCTTGTTTTGCTGCTTAAATTTCTTCTTGATTTTGATAGCATATCGATAAGAATCTCCCAATCATGAGATGTCCAGAAAATCAATTTCGGTTTGGATGTACCTGTGTAGAGCCGCATGTTATTTTAGGAGAAGATGTTTCTCGGAGTCTTTGATACCCAGCTTGGTGCACAAAGTATGGAAGGTATTTTTGAACTTCAACACCATTTGGCCCCTCTCTTGGCGCAATGTGGTCAATCTCATGTACTGGTCATCATATTTTCCAACAGGGTAATATTATTCCTTGAGGGAATCAACAAAAGCCACCCAAGTGGGTCCTGGCTAAAAAATTGTAAACTCTTCCTCGACATATTTCTCATAGTAAGTCTCCCACCAATCTCTGACATGTGGAAGGGAATTAAGGAGCGTGAAGGTGATTTTTTCATTGTTGGAAAATTTTTGGACAAAGACATAACCCTCTAGCAGACTTAACCATTTTTCCAAAGCATCAGTGTCTATTTGGAATTCAAATAAGGGGATATCAAAGTTAAATTTTACCTTGAAGGGACTTTCACCTCCGAATTGACTGTTGGTTGAAGGTGCTTCCATTGTTTTTGGCAGCCACCAAAGGATATGAGTGAAATTATCCATCATCTCATTTCTCTGTCAGGAGAGGGCTTCCTCGAGCAACATTTTGAAAGGATATCCTTCCCCATCGTCCCTCTTTTATTCCACCACAAGAGGTTAATTTGGTGTGCGAGTGATCCAAAATTTATGAGAAGAACGAAATGAATATATATTATTAAAATATGCTTAACACAAAATAACAGAGATACAGTAAAACTGGTTTTCTATTCAATAAGGAAATAAGCTAAAACTGTAAAATGTAGCGAAAAATAAGCATGTTGGAATGGTAGTGGCTTATCTCTCAGAAGAGATGTGACAGTTGCACTCATTCACAAGAAGATGATTACAATGAGGCTTTGAAGGACCTTTTGCAATAAAAAATAATTTCAAAAACCCTAGACATCCAAAAACCTAACCCTAGGAGATGAAGTGCCAAAAGTCATGTGGGCCCCATTTGGGTAAGTTAGTACATCAATTTATTGGGTGTTTTAGGATTAATCCATAAGTGCAGACACAAACCAATCTCCCTAGATCCACCTGGATCTAGAACAAAACAGGACAGAATAATACTCTTTCCCTAGATTTAGACTATTGAATGAACTAGGAGGCGAGAATCATGAAAATACCTAATGATCGCTTCCTTGGGTCTCTGTTGTTCCAAGCTTCACTCCAATGCTCTTGTACCATCAAGACCAGGACAACTCAAACCAATTGAAGTGAAAACAACTTAATATATTCAACAGTTAATCTATGCATATGATCAAGGAGTTATGCAATAAAGTGACATTAGCTTTATGGGAAAGGGACATATTACTGTATTAAATTGATAGAAAGCAAGAGTTACAACCTGAGCCTTGATGTTGTAAGCCTCCTTTCGATGGCTCCTAGCTCTGACACACACACTTGCTCATGCATGAAGAAGATCAACCACTTTTGATAACCTTGTTGGTGTCTCTAGCTGCTGTAGCATCAGTCCTTCATACAATCTTCCACTAATTCTCCAATAAATCTCTTGCTAGTTTGCTTCTAACCTTTTCCATGAGCATCCCCCTCAATTTATAAGAGATTATGGATTAGTTACTTAGATAGGAATGATCCCCAGATATCAGGAAATCCAGTACTTAGATAACCATTCGAATGCCATCTCATCCTTCTAGAAGATTCCCTTCTAGAAGGTTCGAGAACCTATCTTTCTCCTTTATTTAGAAGATGTTCGCACCCTAGAAGTTAGGTACAGTGTGAAACTATCGCACCCTGCCTTAAGGTAGCTTGTGAGAATCATGCATTCTCGCAGGCAAATATATTGACAGCCTGCGAACCTCTCTTAAAAATGTGATTTCTGGAAAGAGACAAAGGTAACTTTTCTCAAGAAAGAGTTCTAATGAAGAGATTTAGTCCACCAATATCATCACATCATCATGACGACCAAAATTATGGATAACAGAATGCCCCCCAAAGTCTGAGATTGGAACCAGTGACAGTCGATAGACTTTGTAAGCTGCATGTGTGTGTCAAGAACCAAGAGCACATCTAATCAGAAACCTACAAACATCCAAGCATCTGCAGAATATCATATATACCAATTATGAGGTAGGCATTCCCATACTCAGATCATAGACTGATGACATCATAAACAAAGGTCATGGACACCAATCATACACTGTGTATCCATGCCGTCACAATATAGCATAGCCACCTGAATACACTGTGGATCCATGCGATAAATTTTCAAATCAAGACGACATAGCCACAAAAAATACATAGTGGATCTATGTGTCACAAATTATACATACTCCATCTCAACCTGGATCATAAAGAGAAATCCAGGGTCTTCAATCTCATCACCCAAAGTACGAGTCTAACCATGTGATTACATGTGTTGAAGTCGAACATGGTAAAAACCACTTGATTACCGGTCAATGATGCAACCATTAACAAGTGCGAGAGAAATCACCATTGATGTTAATGACTCCCAAGGTACTATAGTACAATCCATCGACTGTGAATAGATGATTTGATGTCGAACATCTGACGGAATCTTCCAATCAGGGGTCAATGATGTAAACCCACTGTCGAAAGTGAGGAAACTTGCCATTGAGGCATGCAAGCTCCAAGGTACTAATAAATTTCTAAGTCTTGATTCCGGATAATGAGCTGAAGTTGACAGAACAAAAATCGTCACAGGAGGGCCTTGATATATCCCCCATCAATGACACGAAATGAGTAACAGAGTTTGAGTGAAATAGAGCATGTGGCAATTGGACTAGACACAAGGAAGGCTGACACAGAGAGAATAGATAACTGCAGATGGCCGACTCAATATAGGTTTCAGATGGACTTCTCTTGAAAATATGAATGACACGACCAACTATTTGGCAGCATTGACTCAAAGACGACACATGAAATGACCTTGTAATCAATCGAAAGAGAGACAAATGGATTTCCCAAACCGGTTTCAAATGATGAATAGGGGGTGTCATGTTTAAGAGTGACACTTACTGCCAATCAATATGAAGATGAAACATATCCATTTCCCAATTTTTTCCCCACCATTTCTGGAAAGTACCTCTTCATTTTTACGCAAGCTTTAAGAGGATCACATATGCTTGTTGATATAAGCTCATCCTTCGGATGAGTCCTCGGAGTATGTTTAACGAACCCTAAGAAGGAGTGGTTCGGTCCCATCACGGGTCTGTCAATGTTTGTTTAACGAGTCCAGAGATAGTAAACTCGAAGGTTTTTCAAGATTATAGAGTTTGGAAAAACACTTAAAAGAGAACTCTCTCAGTTCCTTTTTCGTACAGTAGTCCAACGAGACCGAAAAAGGGTTAAACTATCGCTCGAAATACGCGTACTTCAAATACTTTATCGAGCGTGAAAATAGCAAGGTCGCTCGGCGATCTTTTCATGTTTAGAGAGTCTGAAAAGAGCTTAAACAAAAATCCAGGGGGGTTCCTTTTTCATATAACCACGGTGAGCCCGAAAAAGCGATAAAACTATGTTCAATCACGTTCTCATGTTTTTTACGAGCGCAAGAACGGACAAAAAGAAGCTCGAGGTTTTATGTAAAAAAAAAAAATCAAAATCACACCATAACGGGGAAAAATATGTCCATATCCTTTTCGTAATCATCAATGTTTCACACCTGCAAGTTATAACACTCATTTTCATATGATTCATTAGGTTTAAACAATAGATAAACATAAAAACCCAAAATTGACATAGTAAAAAGTAATTAAAATGAGTAAATAACCAATTTTACCATATCATTTCACATTTTCACCATTGAGTTCCAAAAACCCTCATTTTACCTTCTGAATTCGGCGTTGATTTCTGGGAGCTACAAGTGATCATTTGACGAGCCGTCAGCAACATTTTGGTAAGTTCTTCATTCTTGATCTTTCCATGGTTTAAAATTTTGATTCCATTGGTTAAAATTGTTGTTTTAAGTTATTTTTTGAACCATATATGCGTGGAGGCATTCTCGCAGGTGGCCCATATGGGACCTGCGAGAATGACTCGTTCTCGCAGGTGGGTATTGAGCCACCTGCGAGGTGTTCACACTGTGCATAAAAAGGCACCTGGGAGCAATGCAAAGCTCAATTTTTTTTTTAAACGTTTAGCCAATGAAAATAATTATTTCATGAATAAGATCATTAATCTTCTTTGTATGTTTCTTATGCAGGTAAATAGCCACAAACATGGTGCTTGAGTGGTGAGAACAAGAACATGAGGAGGATAATGCAAATGCCGAGAATCATCCTCCCACCATAGCTGCATTAAGAGATTGTGGTCTCTTAAAATACTTCCGTATCCTGGGCATTAGAGCCCAAGTCCGATTGCTGGATTATCTAGTCCGTATGTGGGATCCAGACCAACAAATTTTTATTGTAGGAGCTCATACATTATCCATTGACATAGAGGACATATAATTCTTGACCGGATTATCCAGGCACGGGTCTTATGTCAGTCTGATCGGCAACAGAGCTGGCAGATTAAAAATGAGTGAATATTACAATCGATACTGTGTACCCGAGGCCGAAAGAAAGAAAGGGAAAGTGGCAATATGGGGAGTAACTGACTTGACTCTCCGCACTATTCTCTTTATGATTGCTCAGATGGCTGGAAGTGCCACTCCCCATATGGAATTACAAATCTATTTCTAGTACGCCATTGAGTGTACTGAGCCCCGAGTATTTAACTGGGCTGATGCAGTATTACGCAGTATCAAAAGAAAACTGACCAAGTGCAGGCGGGGAGAACTGAAACAATTTGGATATGGATCTCTGTTAGTGTATTTCTTCTTTTAGAGAGTCCCCGTATTCAGACTACAGGTTGAGTGGAACTTTCTGGGTCCTAGGGATCCACGGATGTTACGATGGTGCCGGCTCATGGCCCGACACGTGGCAGGACCAATCGTCAAATATGACGATATTTTCTTTGACTGGTTGCAAAACCAGATGCTGATGGTTGATGACTATGCCTATGCCGGTTTGGATTTTCGAGGAGATATGGATCTAGCACTACCTGAGGACGCTCAGTGGGGAGACCTCGGTAAGAAGTACACAATTTTTCTCTTTTTCAAATGTTTTTGAATTTTAATCATATTTAAATGTTTTTGTTTTATATATTTATTCGAAGACTAACACCAAATGTTTGTTGATAACACAGATGTTGGACCTTATAGACCCCCTGGTACTTCTCCTATCCAACGACGAGGAGAAGCAACAACTGTATTACCAAAATATGTCGAAGAATACCAGGTGGTGGAACAGAACTTAGAAGGCCTGACATCAGACATTCCAGATATGACTTTGGAAGAGGTTCCAAGACGCGATCAATGTCACACTGTAGGGGTATCCGTGACTATGGGTCAATTTCTCTGTAGAGTAGCTAGGGAAGTAGTGTGTTACCGTGAACGTCATCCGTGACGTCACTTTGTAGAAGCTATAAGCTTCAATTTTTGATATTTTGGTCTTCAGACAATTTTTTTGTAAAAACAACAAACTCTTTTGATCGTTATATACATATGGCTTCTACCGGTTTACTTTATATTGTGTGAATTTAAATGTGTTTGATTTATAAATGGTTCAAATGTCTGTCCAATACATAATTAGCCAATGCATCTGTTAATGTATTAAGACATCTAGGAATATGTTGATATTCAATGTGATCAAAATATCGTTCCAAGAGGCGAATTCGCAAATACACTCGTAATAAATTAGGACTTCGAATAGAGTAGACATTACTTAGCTGTAGTACCACAAGCTGCGAGTCTATTCGCACAACCAAATGATGGATTCCAAGAGAGATAGCATCAACCAATAATTCAATAACGACGTTATACTCAACAATGTTTTTGGTTGCACGACCGAGACATACACCTCGTAAAGATATAAGTTCATTGGTTGGGGCATAGATTGCCCATGCAGCGGAAGCTAAGTTCCGAGTACTACGGCTAGCACCATCAATGAAGCCAATATAAGGTAGTGAAGACTCCGACATATGACAATCAAACACAACGTCACATAAGGGCAGAGACCAGATAACGTCAAAAGCAAACTTAAAGTAACACACACAAAGTATGATACATAAAATACAAGTACTTATGCACAAATAACTTATGCATAGTACTTCTTCAAGTACAACCCATTCCCGGGTTCACTCAAAGGTATACCATCATAATCAACCAGTTCATACGCTCCTTTTTCCAACACTCTGCGAACAATGTAAGGACCACGCCACACTGGTTTGAATTTCCCAGCTCCTAAGACATCTTTATCCTATTCATACAGAAGAACAAGATCACCTTCAGAGAAAACACGAGGCTTGACATGCTTGTCATACTGTGCCTTGACGCGTTTCTTCTGGGCTTCTATTACTAGAGTAGTGTCACGCCGAGTCTCGTCTAATCACATCAAATACAATAGACGTTCTTCTTCAGCAGAAGTATTGGGTAAGAGTTCGACAGTTAGCTTTAGAGAAGGTATTTCACATTCTATCGGAAGAATAGCTTCCACGCCATAGACTAATCGAAAGAGTGTAAACCCCGTAGAGGATTTGACCAATGTCCGATATGCCCACAACGCTGAAAAAAACATTGTGTGCCAACTTGTTTTATGAATGCCTATCATTCGTCGAAGCATAGTTATAAGAAATTTATTGACTACTTCCACCTAGCCATTAGCTTGTGGATAATAGGGTGTTGAGTTATCATGACGAAGACCCAACTTTTCTGTAATTTCAGACATCATAAAATTCCTAAAATGACTACCGTGATTAGTTATGATAGCTTGTGGAACACCAAAATGAGCTATGACATGGTTGAAAAGAAACAACGCTGTAGTCTTCCCAGTATTATCGAATGTTGGCATCGCCTCGGCCCATTTTGTAAAGTAATCAACAGCTACAAGGATGTAACCATGCCCCCCGACCGAGTGAGGGTGACATGTCATGAAATCAATGCCCCATTTTGAAAAAGGACCAACTGAGACTACAAGATGAAGAGGAGAAGGATGCGATCGAATTTTTTGATTGTAGGTCTGGCAGGCATGGCACTTATGAACAACAGTAATGCAGTCATTAAACAAGGAAGGCCAAAAATATCCTGCACATAAGATCTTCTGGGCAGTAGCATACCCAAACATATGACCACCACATGCTCCGGAATGATAGTCATTCAAAGCTTTCTCGGCTTTGTCAAAAGTCAGACAACGTCAAAAAACAGAGTCAATTCCCCGACGGTAAAGAGTATCCCCGAGGATAATATATTGACACGCTTGATAATGGATACGACGTCGTTCGGTGCTAGACAAAGCAGGCCGGAAATTTTGGGTCTGGAGATATATAATGATATCTCCATACCAAATATCATTAGTACTTATAAGGAAAAGAGACTCATCAGGTAATGAATCTACTGCTACATTTTCCATGGAGGAGTGAGGAAAATCACATATCAATTCAGCGAAAACTAAGGATTTCTTAGATGTGGCTCTATCAAACTCCAAGTCAAACTCCTGGAGTATGAAAATACATTTGGAGTACTTTCCCCCTAGCAATTGATGAGTCAAAATGTGTTGCATAGGGTTGCAATGCGAAATCACTGTAGTTTTCCTTGAAAGGATATAATGTCGAAAGCGTTGAACATCTTGAACGACACCCAAAGCCAGTTTTTCAACATGTTGATACTTGATTTCAGTTGATGTGAGACTCCGACTCAAGTAATAAACAACATGTTTGTCGTGTGCATCATCCTCTTGAACGAGAACCATGCCGATAGTATACTCTGAGGCTGCAAGATAAAGAAAGTAATCACGACTATAATCAGGAGGGAAGAGAAGTGGAGATTTCGTGAGGGACAACTTCAAAGCCTCAAAAGCATTGTTGGCAATGGTATCCCAGACAAACTCAGAACCTTTCTTTAGTAGACGTGTAAAAGCACGAGTAATTTCGGTGTAATTAGGGATGAAAAGATGAAGAAAGTTTGCTTTCCCCTGCAAACTTTGTAATTGACGAAATGAAGAAGGAGGAGGGAGATTAAGAATCGCCTCAACCTTAATAGGATCTACCCGGATCCCTTGACGTGAAACAATGAAACCTAGAAGACGGTTGGACTCTACGCAAAAGATGCATTTATGAGGATTTAAACGAATGCGATAGAACCGACAACGAACTGAAATTGCTCGGAGATAAGTGGGGTGATCGACTCGGCGTAAAGAATGAGCTGGAAAATCTTCCAAATAAGGTTGATCGATGTGTTTTATATCGTGAAACACATAAGACATAGCACGTTGAAATGTCGTACCCGCATTCTTAAGACCGAAGGGAAGTTTTCTATAGGAGAAAGTACCCCAAGGACAAATAAAAGCAATTTTATGTTGGTCCTCAGGAGTGATGTTAATTTGATTATAGCCGGAGAATCCATCCATGAGAGAAAAGATTTCACTGACGACACAATCATCGATGATATGGTCGACGAAAGGGGTTGGGAAGTTGTCCTTCAGACAGGCTGATCCAAGTGGATATCGAGGGCCACCCACCTTTTCCAAATGGCTCAAAACAGTTTTCTGGCCATTTTGACAATTTACTATTTTTAGCAGGTTTTCACTTCCGGGGTCATTTTGAGGGCCTAAATGAAGTTTTTTCAAGATAGAGGTTCTCAAAGATATCCAAAAGAATTATTGAGCCCCCAAAATGAATCTCCTCGACGATACCTTTCCAACGAGCTATCACACGCCTAAAACAGAGATCATATGCAAAAGTTACGACCCCGAGAAGTTGATGCACCAACTTACCCAAACGGGGCCCACAT
>JZKD02S2334516.1:47773-61334 GCA_000966675.3 Picea glauca
CTGTCTCCTTCCCCAAAATGTAATGTCTCCACTGGCGATAGGCTTGTACAATGGAGTACATTTCTTTGTCATAAGTAGGGTACTTATGGACAACATCTGATAGTGTCTCACTATGATACGCCACGGGGTGGCCATGTTGAGTGAGAATGGTGCCCACAACATAGTCTGATCCATATGTATCGATATCAAAGGGATGTTGCAGGTCTGGTAATGAAAGTACTGGGGATGAGAACAAACCCTACTTAAATTCATTGAAGGATTATTGTTGGGATAGTCCCCACACTAATATTTCCTTTCCACCACCACTGGTTACTTGGCTAAGGGCCGATGTGATATGAGAGAATCCCATCACGAACCTGCGATATAAATTGGCGATTCAAAAGAATATCTGAAGCTCAATGAGTGTGGTTGGGGCTGGCTAGTCAAAGATGACCTTGATATTGGTTGGATCCACATGCACACCAATATGATCAATGATTTATCCTAATTAATGGACCCTATCTATGCCGAGGGAGAATTTTTCCAAGTTTGCATATAGTTTGTGTTGTCGCAGGGTGTGCAAAACCTATTGAATATGCTACAAGTGTTCTGTCCAAGTATTGTTGTAGATGAGGATGTCATCGAGATACACCACTACAAAAATACTAGTGAAAGGTTGTAGGATATCATCCATCATCCTCATAAAATTTGTTGGATAATTTATCAAACAAAAGGGCATGACCAACCATTCAAAAATACCTTCTTTTAACCTGAAGACAGTCTTCCATACATCTATATGTTCTATTGGGAACTGGTGGGAGAAATAATTCAGATGAATCTGAATGAATTATTTCAGCCTTATGATATGATCAAGGAGGTTGTCTATTCGTGGAATCGGGTACCGGTTCTGGACTACGATTTTATTCAGGGCCCGATAATCAATGTAGAGTCGCCATGAACTGTATTTATTCTACACTGATACAATTGGGCTCCCACAAGGCAATGCAATGGGACGATTGTGCCCATTGTGGAGAAATTCTTAGATATACCTATTGATATCCTCATTTTGTAACAAAGAGTAGTAGTATATCGACCCATTTAGTAGCGGTGCTCCTGGGGTCAGATCGATGGGATGATTCACCTGACAGTGCAGAGGTACCCTGATACAAGAGGAGAAGATATCTGAGTATTCTTCCACGACCTTATCCACTTGCTTCTATTGTGTTGAGAGATCGACCACAGAGGCCTTGGATGTGGCTACAATATTTTGCTTACTCTGAGAGAGAATCACGAAGAAGACAAATTTATCGGTTTGAGAGATGACCTTCTTGCATTGCTTGGAAGAGATCAAGGAAATAACACTAGGAGGGACTGCCTCAGTTATTCTGTACAAATTCCTATTGGAAGTAATAATAACACTACGAGTCATAGACTCATATATAGGATGACGTTTCCATAAATAAGGTTGGAACAAAATAATATTACAAACTTCGAGAGGCGAAACATCACACAATACCTCATCTTTGAAGGGCTTGATGTCGTACCACATTCGACACTATTGGCTGACACAGAGATCAATTCCTTGGCAGAGCCATCCAATGGTGTAGGGGTGTGGGTGCGGTGTTGTTGGCACGACCAACCGCTTGATGACCTATGCTGAGATGAGGTTCTTTTGGCTACCTCTATCAATGATGAAGTGTAGTTGGGTGCCTTTTACCCACACATGTGAATGGAAAAGGTGCTCCTATTCTTCCGACTCATCTAGTACACCAGGATGGAGATTAGTGGTAGAAATGGTGGCACCGTGTTCTGTGTCAATGATCTGTCTTCCCCTTTCTAGTTCTGACTCAAAGCCAGAACCTGCATTTGATTCAAAGGATTTTATTTCAGCCACCAACGCGTGTTTTGAGCGACAATCAACGGTGTTATGTCAATGGCTCTTATGAAAGTTGTACCACTTCCCAGTATCCTTCTTTGTATTTTCGATGTCCTTTTTTTCTTGTGGCTTGGATTGGTTGTCCTGATACTATCCATATTTTCTCTGTCCTTTGTTCTGTAAGTTGGGGCCCACCCTTTCCTGGTTTTTTATGCGAGGGGTTCCAAGGCCCAAATTGTCACATATTTTGTTTGAGATTATGCTCGATCTTGACGACATATCGATAGGCTACGCCCAAGGAAGATATGTCCAAAAATTCCATTTCGATCTGGATGTATCTATGCAGATAACCGTGATACTTGAGCACCATATGTCACTCTGATTTTTTGATACCCATATTGGTGCATAGGGTATGGAAGATATTTGTGAAATCTGGCACTGCTTGGTCTCTTTCTTGCCACAGTGTGGTCCATTTGGTATACAGGTACTTGTCATAACTTCTGACAGTGTAGTATTGTTCATTAATACCATCCTTGAAGGATTCCTAGGTGGCCATGACTGTAAATAATGAGGGTTCCTCTGTTTCCATTTTCTCACAGAAAGTTTCCCACCAATCTTTGACATGGGGAATGACTTTGAGGAGCACAAAAGTTTTTTTTTCTCTATTTGAAAAGATATGGAAAAAAAATAACCTTCTAGTAGATTCAACCACTTGTCTATGACATCTGCGTCTATCTGACCTTCAAATATAGGAATATGTAAGTTGATTTGTACCTTGAAGGGGGCAACGCATTCACTCGAGGAAGATGCATCACCTGTTGGTAGTCGTCGAAGGATTTGCGTGAAACTATCCATCATCTCATTCCTCTATTGCATGAGGGATTCACCAAGTAACATTTTGAAAGGATCTATTGTCCTACCATATTTCTTTTCTCCTTCCATGAGAGGTCGTTTGGGCATGTGGTAGCTTTTGTCCTCAAGAAAAACAAGCTCGAGACCCAATTCTTTGTACCCTGACCTCGATGGGGATATGCATTAAGATGACAAGGAGAAGACCGCCTTGATACCACTGATATAGATTTTATGAGTAGATCAAAATGAATACAGATTATTAAAATATGATTAACATAGAATAATTGAGATACAGTAAAATTGGTTTTCTATTCAATAAGGAAATAAGTTCAAACTGTAAAATGCAGTGGAAAACAAGCTTGTTGTAATGGTGGTAGCTTATCTCTGAGAAGAGATGTGACAGATGCGCTCATTTTAAAAAGATGATTACAATGAGACTCTGAAGGCCTTTTTACAATAAAAAATAATTTCAAAAACCCTAGGAGATGAAGCACCAAACGTCATGTGGGCACCGTTTGGGTAAGTTAGTACATCAACTATTCTGGGTCGTAACTTTTGCATACGATATTCGTTTTAGGTGCATGATATCCCATTGGAAATTTCTTTCCGAGGAATACACATTTTTCTTACTGGATGGTATCTATATTTCATATCAATCTCACTGAAGTATTTGGCCCCCATGAGCTGATCAAGGAGGTCGTCGATTCGGGGAATCAGGTATCGGTCCCAGAATGTGAGTTTATTCAGGGCCCAATAATCAATGCAGAGTTGCGAGGTCCCATCTTTCTTCTGCACTAGTGCAATTGGGCTCCCACAAGGCGATGAGCTGGGATGGACGTTCCCCTTATGGATCAATTCCTAGATCTTCCTCTTGATCTCCTCATTTTCTAACAAAGAGCGACGATAGACCAACCCATTGGGTAGTGGTGTGCTTGGGGTCATATCGATGGGATTCTTTACCTGGAAGTGAAGAGGTACTCCAGTAGGAGAGGAGAAGAGATCTGAGTGTTCTTCCACGACCTTCTCCACTTGCTTTTGTTGTGTGGAGAGATCGGTCGTAGAGGCCCTAGATGTGGTTGCAATATTTCGCTTACTCTGAGAGTGAATCACAAAGAAAATAAAATTCCCGGTCTGAGATATGACCTTCCTGCATTTCTTGGAAGAGATCAAGGAGATATCACTAGTAGGGACTGCCTCAGGTATCCTGTATAATTTCCTGTTCAAAGGAATAATAACACTATGAGGCCTAGACTCATATACAGGATGATGTTTCCATAAACGAGGTTGGCCCAAAATAACATTACAAACTTTGAGAGGAGAAACATCACACAATAATTGTCTTTGAAGGGATTGATGTCATATGACAGTCGAAACTATTGACTGATGCGGAGATCGCTTCCTTGGCGGAGCCATCCAATGGTGTAGGGGTGTGGGTGCGATGTTTTCAGCAGGGCCGATGCTTGATGACCTCTACTGAGGTGAGGTTTTTCTGGCTACCACTATCAATGATGAAGTGGAGTGGGGTGCCTTTTACCCACATTTGTGAATGAAAAAGACACTTGTCTTCTTCCGGCTCATATAGTTCACCAGGATGGAGCTTGGTGGTAGCACCGGTGGCACTGGGTTCCATGTCAATGATTCAGCTTCCCCTTTCTAGTTATGAATCAGATTCATAAACCACATCTAGCTCAAAGTATTTCACTTCAGCCACCAGTGAATTCTTTGAGAAACAATAAACAATGTTATGCAAAGGGATCTTATGGAAGTCACACCACTTCCTAGTATCCTCCTTTGTCTTTCTGATGTCCTTATTTGCTTGCAGCTTGGACTAGTTGTCCTGATACTATCCATATTTTCTCTGTCCTTTGTTTTGTAGGTTGGGGCCTCCCTTTCCTGGTTTTTGCTGTGAGGGGTTCCTAGGCCCAAATTGTCACATATTTTGTTTGCGCTTATGCTCAATTTTGATGAAATATTGATAGGCCTCGCCCAAGGACGAGATGTCTAGAAATTCCATTTCAGTCCAGATGTATCTATGCAGAGAACCACGATACTTGAGCACCAAATGTCACTATGAATATTTGATACCCAGCTTCGTGCATAGGGTATGGAAAATATTTGTGAAATCTGGTACTACTTTGTCTTTTTCTTTCCAAAGTGTGGTCCATTTGGTATACAAGTAGTCATAACTTCCGACAGGGTAGTATTGTTCCTTAATAGTATCACTGAAGGATTTCCAAGTGGCCGTGACTATAAATAATGAGGGTTCCTCTATTTCATTTTTCTCACGGAACGTTTCCCACCAATATTTGACATGGGGAACGAGTTTGAGGAGTGCACAAGTAATTGTTTCTCTATTTGAAAAGCTATGGAAAAAATAATACCCTTCTAGTAGATTCAACCACTTTTCTATGACATTTGTGTATATCTGACCTTCAAATATAGGAATATCGAAGTTGATTTGTACCTTGAAGGGGGCGACGCCTCCACTCGAGGAAGATGCGTCCCGTGTTGGTAGTCGCCGAAGGATTTGCCTGAAAGTATCCATCATCCCGTTCCTCTATTGCATGAGGGATTCCTCAAGAAACATTTTGAAAGGATCTTCTTGTACCGTCATATTTCTTTTCTCCTGCCATGAGAGGTCGATTGGGCGTGTAGGATATTTTTTCCTCAAGAGAAACAAACTCGAAACCCAATTATTTGTACCTTGACCTACTTTGGGAAATGCATTAAGAGGACAAGGAGAAGACCGCTCTGATACCACTGATCCATATTTTATGAGCATAACAAAATGAATATAGATTATTAAAAATTCTTAACATAGAATAACAGAGATACAATAAAACTGGTTTTCTATTCAATAAGGAAATAAGCTAAAACTGTAAAATGCAATGAAAAACAAGCTTGCTGGAATGGTGGAAGCTTATCTCTGAGAAGAGATGTGATGGTTGCGCTCATTCGCAAGAGTATGATTACAATGAGGCTATGAAGGCATTTTAAAAATAAATAGGAATTTCAAAACCCCTAGACATCCAAAAACCTAACCCTAGGAGATGAAGCGCCAAAAGTCATGTGGGCCCCATTTGGGTAAGTTAGTACATCAACTTCCTGGGGTCGTAACGTCTGCATACGATCTTCGTTTTAGGTGCACGATAGCCCGTTGGAAAGGTTTATCTGAGGAATACATTTTTTTCTTCTATTTACCAAATGATATTTCTAATTGTCACGAGCCCTAAAAACGTTGTTTAGGGCCTCAAAATGGCCTCACAAGTCAGTGACCCAAAAACTAGGAAAAAAAGTACCAAACTAGAAAAATACGAAAATGAACCAGTTGGAATAGGTGGGAGGCCACTGAAATCAATATGGATAATCCTCCCCCCTTAGGAATAAATGTTATCCATTGCGTTGAGTTCCCCATCAGATGAGGAAATTTCTACTGAATTTGGCCCTGGGTGAGACACTTGCTTTGGTGCAAGAGATGCTCTTCTTTGACAACTCGATAAAGATGGATGATTTGATGTCGAGTGCCATTTATCTATGTGTCCACAATATGATCACTGGATTCCTGTTGCACGTAGCCAGGGTTGATCTTTGTTGGTGTCAACTGCTCTGCTATCTCTGAGGTGTCCAATAATGGTGGGAAATATGGTCAAAGGAGAGCGACATTGAAGACTGGGTGCAGGCCAATAAAAGGGGGAATGTTGAGTGAAAAATCATTGTCACCCACAACCTTGGTGATGGTGTATGGGCCATAGCAGAGTAGGTGAAGCTTCTGATGGGGCCCTGTAAGGCATTCTTTCTGCAAGTGCAACCAAACTTTGTCTCCCAATTGAAACTTATGCGACACCCGATGTGGATCATGGGATTGCTTGTACCTGGCATTGGACTTCTGTAAAATATCATGAACTTGTTGGCGAATGTGTTGGATCCACTCAGTGAACTAGGTGGCTTTTTCAGCTTCTAGTGGATCAGGGGATAAGTCGATCGAGTTGGTCGCCATGGGTAGTGCAACATCCATGGGGCCCAATGATTGGAATCCCAACCCCACCTGAAAGGGATTGTGGCCAGTTGAGCTATGCAAGGCTCAGTTGTAGCTATGATGGACATAGGGAAGTAGCTCATCCCATGTGTGGGGGTTCTTGGAATTGTACATACGCAGGATATGTATGATCATTCGATTGACGACCTCAATTTTTCCATCTGTCTGGGGGTCGAAGGCAGTGGATTTGTTGAGCTAGGTATGCAACAATGACTAGAGGCTTGACTAGAATGTGCCGAGGAACCGAATGTCTCGATCTAAGAAAATGGTTTGTGGGATACCAAAGTGTACCTAGATGCGTTCAAAGAAGAGCTTGGCAGTGGCCTCTGTAGTGATGTTCTTCTTGCAGGAGGTCAGAATTGCCATATTAGAAAAGAAATAAACAACCAAAAAAGCATAGTCATTTCCCCTCTTGGTGGATGAGAGGCCCAACATGTAGTCCATTGAGATGGATTCCCACAAATTTTCAGGAGTAGGAGGATGAGTGTATAGGCCCTGTTTCTTAATGGTTGGTTTAGCAATAGTGCAGGTAGTGAAGGACCTGATATACTTGTCGATACCCTGTCAAATTTTTGGCCAGTAGAAATGTTTTTACAACACCGCCACTGCCTTTTCAGAGCCAAAGTGTTTTACCACCCGAATGTAGTGAGCTTCCCAAATCATCTTTGTGCACTCACTTGATGGAATGAAGAGATGGCCTAGATGACATAACAACCCGTACTGAAGAAGGAAATTAGCGACCACTGAGTTTGCTCCCAACATTTTGTAGGCGATGGAGAAGTGAGGGTTTGTCTCATAGAGGTGGGGCCATCCATAGGTCTCATGGGCGCAAGAGTCTATCACCATGGTGAGTGTCGTGACTAGAGGTCGATTGAGGAATTCAACAACTTGGTTGGTACTTCCTGTTTTATACTTGATGTTGAGGTGGAGCTGCTGTAAGTATGTGGACCACTTATGATGGTGGTCATTATGCAATTTTCCTTGGGTCTTCATGAACTGTAGTGGCTTGTGATCAGTGTGGATGACTGTCTCCTTCCACAAAATGTAATGTCTCCATTGGTGGAAGGATTTCACAATGGAGAACACTTCTTTTTCATAATTAGGGTACTTATGGATAACATATGATAGTGTCTCGATATGATACGGCACGAGGTGGTCGTGTTGAGTGAGAATGGTGCCCACAACATACTCTAAAGCATCTTTCTCGATCTCAAAGGGATGTTGCAGGTTCGGTAATGAAAGTATTGGGGATGAGCACAAGCACTACCTCAAGTCATCGAAGGATTTTTGTTGGGAAATCCCCGACACAAATATTTTCTTACCACCACCCCTAGTTACTTGGCTGAGGGCCCATGCGATATGAGAGAATCCCAACATGGACCTACCATAGAAATTGGTGATGCCTAAGAATCTCCAAAGCTCAGTGAGTGTGGTTGGTGTTGGCCAGTTACGGATGATCTGGATCTTGGTTGGATCCACATGCAAACCATGTTGATCAACGATGTAGCCTAAGTAATGGACCCTTTCCATGTCGAAGGAGCATTTTTCCAATTTTTCATATAGTTTGTGTTGTCGCAGAGTGTGAAAAACCTACCGAATATGCTACAAGTGTTCCACCCAAGTCTTGTTGTAGATGAGGATGTCATCCACATACACCACTACAAAAGTACTAGTGAAAGGTTGCATGATATCATCCATCATCCTCATAAAAGCTGTTGGAGCATTTGTCAAACCAAAGGGCATGACCAACCATTCAAAAATAACTTCTTTTGACTTGAAGGTGGTCTTTCATACATATGTCTATTCTATTGGGACCTCGTGGTAGCCAGACTTTAGATCAATCTTAATGAAGTATTTTTCCCCCATGAGTTGATCAAGGAGGTCATCGATTCGGGGAATCGGATACCAGTTATAGAATGTGATTTTATTCAAGGCCCGATAAGAAATGCAGACTCACCAGGTCCCATATTTCTTATGCACCAGTACAATTGGGCTCCCACAAGGTGATGAGCAGGGACATATCTTCCCCTTATGTAGGTTCTTGGATATGCCTCTTGATATCCTTGTTTTCTATCAAAGAGCGGCAGTAGACCGACTCATTGGGTAGCAATGCATCTAGGTTCAGATTGATGGGATGCTTGACTCAGAAGTGGAGAGGTACTTCAATAGGAGAGGAAAATATATTTGAGTATTCTTTCATGACCTTATCCACTTTCTTCTATTGTGTGGATAGATCGTCTGCATAGGCTCTGGATGTGTCTACGATCTTTTGCTTACTCTGAGAGAAAATAACGAAGAAGACAAATTTCCCAGTCTGAGAGGGACTGCCTTGGGTATCCTTTACAATTTCCTTTTCAAAGTAGTAATAACACTACGAGGTCTAGAATCATATACAAGATGATGTTTCCATAAATAAAATTGTCCCAAAAGAACATTAGAAAATTTGAGAGGAGAAACTTCACACAATACCTCGTCTTTGAATGGATTGATGTCATATGACAGTCGACATTGTTGGCTAATGCAAAGATCGCTTCCTTGGTGGAGCCATCCAATGGTGTAGGTGTGCAGGTGTAGTGTTATCAACAGGTCCAAAATCTTGATGACCTCTACTGAGATGAGGTTCTTTTGGCTACCGCTATCAATGATGAAGTGCAACAGGGTGCCTTTTACCCACATATACAAATGCAAAAGGTGCTCGCCTTCTTCTGGCTCGTCTGGTTTACCAAGATGGAGCTTGGATGTGGTAGAAACGGTGGCACTCAGTTCCATGTCAATGATTCATCTTCCCCTTTCTGGTTCTAACATAGAGTTAGAATCCACATCTGATTCAGAGGCTTTCATTTCGGCCACCAGTGATTTCTTTGAGTGACAATCAACAATGTTATGTCAAGGGATCTTATGGAAGTCGCACCACTTCCTGTTATCCTTCTTTGTCTTTCTAGTATCCTTCTTTTCTTGCAGCTTGGACTTGTTGTCCTGATATTGGCCATATTTTCTCTATCCTTTGTTATGTAGGTTGGGGCCGCCCTTTCCTAGTTTTTATTGAGAGGGGTTCCTAGGCCCAAGTTGTCCCATATTTTTTTTGAGCTTATGCTTGATATTGACAACATATCGATAGGCCTCTCCCAAGGATGAGATGTCCAAAAATTCCATTTCGGTTTGTATGTATCAATGAAAAGAACTGCGATACTTGAGCACCAGATGTCGCTTTGAATATTTGATACCCAAATTGGTGTGCAGGGTATGGAAGTTATTTGTGAAATTTTCCATTGCTTGGTCTCTTTCTTACTGCAATGTGGTCCATTTGGTTTACAAGTCATCATAGCTTTCGACAGGCTAGTATTGTTTCTTAATAGCATCCCTGAAGGATTCCCAGGTGGCCATGAATGTAAATAATGAGGGTTCCTCTATTTCCTTATTCTCTTAGAAAGTTTCCTACCAATATTTGACATGGGGAACGACTTTAAGCAGGGAAAACATACTTTTTTCTCTATTTGAAAATCCATGAAAAAAAAAATACCCTTCTAGTAGATTCAACCACTTGTCTATGATATTTGCGTCTATCTGACCTTCAAATATAGGAATATCAAAGTTGATTTGTACCTTGAAGTGGGCGAAACCTCCGCTCGAGGAAGATACGTTGCCTGTTGGTAGTCGCCGAAGGATTTGTGCGAAACCATCCATCATCTCATTCCTTTGTTATGTGAGGGCATCCTCAAGAATTTTTTTGAAAGGATCTCATGTCCTATCATCTTTGTTTTCTCCTGCCATGAGAGGTTGTTTGGGCATGTGGGAGATTTTTTCCTCAAGAGAAACAAGCTCGAGACCCAATTATTTTTACCCTAATCTTGTTGGGGACATGCATTATGTAATATCCCCAAGGAAGAGCCCTGTTGTATTCATGTTTGTGAATTGTAAATCATGTCTTGTAGGATGGTGAGCCAAGTATTGATAAGCTGGTGGGCTTATGTGTTTATTAGGCCGGAGAGTTTAAGTGTTAAGGATAGGAGCCTATTTTTGTGTATGTAACATGCAAAACATTAATAAAAATATAAACATCTCTATGTGAAGACCAACCACAAAGAAAGAGTGATGGGGGACTAAGCTTCCAGAAGGTGGGTAAGGGAAAAGGGGATGAAAGGTGGGAAAGAGGGGCTAAGATTAGGGGCTTAAGTCCTTAGGAATAATAATTTATTATTATTCCAAAAGCCATGTGAAATGTAGGTTTTTATCCTAAGTTCCTGGAAAGGGGGAACGTGTCCGAAAGGGAACACATCCTAATGGAGCGCATGCATCCTCATGGGAGACATGTGTTGGCCTAGGCACATGCAATTTAACCTAAGAATTGAGCCATGATGAGGGTTCATCCTCCATTCTGTTGTGGGCTATCTAAAACTGTGAATTTTGTATGGTCTCTATCTTCATCCTCCACTCTGTCGTCCACTGTTTCATGCAACTCTGAAAACCGAAGCCTGTGATGTTTTCTTGAGAAGTCGATACACCGTTTGCCTGAACCGTTGAGTCTGTGTTTGACCTCTGCATGGATTCCTTTTCAAGCACCCTAAAAGCTAGTGGAAAACCCATATATTGAGCTATGTCACCCATGTGTCCTGTGATGCCATCCTATCCACTCTTGCAGAGTCGAGTCCGTACCTGTACTACCTTTGGGTTGTTGCATTTTGTTTTTCCTGAGTGGAATTAACCAGTAGTTGTTGTTGTTCTCCTGAAATTGCGGAAATTGAGTTGAAAACTGGTTGAAGAACCAGGTTGTCAGGCCCCTGGTAGAAGAGGTAGGTTGTCAAGCCCATGAGAAACTCTCTCTAGGTGAGAGAGTTTGCTGGGAAGTGGTTTTCTCCCAGAGAGAGACCAACACTAGATACTGAGCTCTGAGAATTCATGATCCAGCCTGTTGTCGAGACCCAGAGAGGGAGGTGAAGCATCGATGCACTATTATTGTGAAGTTGTATACTCTCATGTGGAACAAGCATGTGGGGAATGAGAGTCCATGAGTAGAGGGCGTAATAAGGCTCCTGGAGAGAATCCTCCCGGATGCTTTGTGCAATTTTCCTGTAACCTCAACCTAGCCTAGGATTACCTTACCTTGGGTGGATCTTAGTCCCAGCTCGGGGGTGACCCACTGTTGACCATGATGAACAGTGGGGTATAAGGTTGGGATGTTCGTGGAAGGTCTGCATGTGGTTGGTGGAATTACTACAGTTTCAAAGATAAGTATATGCATGTGTTTAATTTCAATTAAAATGCATGTCTATGATGCTTGGGGTATTATCATGTATTCCATTGAAATTATATTTACTGTTGATTTCATTAATTATGTATGTTAGAAGTAATTATATGTTTACTTTGTTAATCCATTTAACTTCATTTAAATGCATACTACATAAGTATGATAATGTTTACGCGTAGTGGCATTTCCAGACAAGTGGGTTGATGGTCGTGGACATTACACATCAAGAGGACAAGCAACAAACTGCTCCAATACCATGGATCCAAATTTTATGAGAAGAAAAAAACGAATTCAAATTATTAAAATATGCTTAACACAGAATAACAAAGATACAATAAAACCAGTTTTCTATTCAATAAGGAAATAAGCTGAAACTGTAAAGTGCAACGGAAAACGTGCTTGCTGGAATGGTGACGGCTTATCTCTGAGAAGAGATGTGAAGGCTATGCTGATTTGCAAGAAGATGATTAAAATGAGGCTCTAAAGGATTTTTTATAATAAACAGGAATGTCGAAAACCCTAGACATCCAAAAACCTAACCCTAGGAGATAAAGCGTCGAAATTCATGTGGTCCCGTTTGGTAAGTTAGTACATCAACTTCTCGGGTTCGTAACTTTTGCATATGATCTTCGTTTTAGGTGCATGATGGCCCATTGGACAGGTCTATCCGAGGATTAAAATTTTTGTTGCTATCTATCAGAGATTACATTTTTACTTTGGAGAGCCCTAAAAATGTTGTTTAGGGCAACAAAACGGCCCCACAAGTCAGGGACCCGAAAACTAGGAAAAAATTTGCCAAACTGGAAAACTACCAAAATGAACCAGTTGGAATAGGTGGGAGGCCACCGAAATACATCTTGATCAATCCTCCCCCATTAGGAAGTAATGGTATCCATTTCGATGATTTCCCCCATCAGATCAAGAAATTTCTGCTGAATTTGGCCCCTGGTGAGCCACTTGCCTTGGTGTAGGAGATGCTCTACTTTGACAACTCGATAAAGATGGATCCTATGTTATCGAATGCCATTGATATGTGTGTCCACAATATGATCACTGGATTGCTATTGCATGCATTCAAGTTTGATCTCTTTTGTTTTCAATTGCTCTACTTGTTGAAATTACTAAGACAACTGAGAGGGGGGGTGAATCAATTGTTATTGTGCTTAAACAATTTTAAGTCTATTAAACCATTCTTAATATTTCTTCAAGTGATCATAAATATTATACAACATATGGACAACATAAATAATGAGCATCAGTCACACATAAGATATACACAAAGACAGATTTTCATGAGGAAACCCATAAAGGGAGAAAACCTCTACTTCTTCGAAATGATAGGCAGTCTTTTAATTTCTTTACATCATCTATGTTTGAGAACCAACTCAAAGTGAGGCTACTACCTCTGTTTTACAAGATCCAACTTGTTGAGAGCACCGACTCTCTAGTTTCTCTAGAACCCACTAGAAGGAAGCACCAACTCCCTGAGTGTTCTAGCACCGACTGGATGGAAGCACCTACTTCCACTTATACAAGAACCAACTTGCATATAGAAAACTCTGTGTTTTCCCAA
>JZKD02S2334516.1:68255-82167 GCA_000966675.3 Picea glauca
CAACAAAAAATAATATCATCTACATAAACCAAAACAACTAGTAAATTATCACCTTCAGACTTAATGTAGAGATTGTTGTCAATAATACCTTTCTTGAACCCTTTGTCTTGTAAAAATTTGTCTAGTCTATAATACCAAGCTCGTGGTTCTTGTTTCAGTCCATATAAGGCCTTCTTCAACTTGCAAACATAATTAGGATTATTTTTCAATGAGAATCCTTCAGGTTGCTCCATATATACTTCTTCCTCTAGATCTCCATTAAGAAAATATGACTTAATATCCATCTGATACACTTTAAAGTTCTTATGACATGAATATGCAAGGAACATTCTCATGGCCTCCAATCTTGCCACTGGTGCAAAAGATTCATCAAAGTCCTGACCTTCAACTTGTGCATACCCTTTACAGACCAATCTGGCTTTATTTCTAACAACTTGTCCTTTTTCATTCATTTTATTATTGAACACCCATTTTGGAACCTATTACATACTTATCTTCAGGTCTAGGAACAAGCTCCCAAGTATTTTTCTTCTTAATCTGATCAAAATATTCATTCATAACTCTAATCCAATCATCATGCTGGCTAGCTTCATCAAAATATTTAGGTTCAGTCATAGATAAAAAAGCAACATGAGATTGTTCTGAGTCTTTAATCAATTTCCTTCTTATCTGAACTTTTTTATCTATATCTCCAATTATCTGATTTTCAGGATGATTCTTTCTAACAATTCTGAGAGGTGAGTTTGTTTCTTTCTGCCGATTTATATCAACCTGAGTATTTGTATATTCATTTGATTTATATTCTTCTCCTTCTGATCCTTGGACCTGTTCATCTTCATCTTCAACTATACCTTATGTTCTTGGTTTAGCATTGCTTACATTATTGACTGAGATTTATTCATCAACTTTTATGTCTATACAATCAACTAGTTTATGCAGCCTCTTATTGTAGCATTTGTACCCTTTACTGTTTGTAGCATAACCCAAGAAGATACCTTCATCAGCCTTGTCATCATATTTGAAAATATTTTCATCATTATTCTTAATATAACATTTACTCCCAAAGACTTTAAAATGCTTGATTGAAGCAAGTCTTCAAAACCATAGTTCATAAGGAGTTTTGTCATTGTGTGGTATGAGATGTGCTTTGTTAAGGATATGAACAGTTGTATGAATTGCTTCCACACAATATTTTCGAGGTATGTTCCTTTAATTCATCATTTATCTTGACATTTGTTGTATTGATCTATTATGCCTCTCAACAACTCCATTTTTTTGTGGAGTGCTTGGAATTGTGTACTCTCTTTTGATTCCATGTTTATCACAAAAATCATTGAAGTTCCATGAGATAAACTCTCCTCCCCTATCATACCTTACTGCCTTCAATATTTTTCCTGTTTGATCCTCAGTTAGAGCCTTAAACACTTTGAATTTTTCAAATGCTTCAAATTTTTCTTTTAAAAAGGCAACCCATGTTAGTCTTGAATAATCATCAATAATCAACATAAAATAACTTTCTTTTCCTATACCTTATTTCCTTTGTGATCCACATAAATCCATATGTACTAACTGGAGAGGTTTTTCTGTTGAAGGAAAGTTTTTAGATTTGAACTAAGTGCGAGTAAGTTTTCCTATCTGGAAAGGTTTACAAACATAATAATATGGATTTGATATCTTTGGAAGATCCTTTACTACCCCACTATTTTTAAGCTTGATTATATGATCAAAATTTAAGTGTCCAAGTCTCCTATGCCATAGCCAACTTTCATCATACTTGCTTTAGTAACATTCTTCTTTTTCTTCTTTTAACACATAGGCATCGTTTTCTGTTCGTATCCCTTTTGCAACTAGTTGTCCTGAATTCACAGATTTTATTCTACAATCTTTAGAGGTAAAAACAACTTCACATCCTTGGTCACAAACTTGACTGACACTAAGCAGATTATGTTTCAAACCTTCTACAAATAACACATCTTGAGCTTTCCCTTTTCCATTACTCAAACTTACCATTCCTTTACCTTTTATTTTTCCTGGTGCATCATTTCCAAAAGTTACATTCCCTGATTTGCTTTCACTTAGAGTTAGAAACTTACTTTTGTCTCCAGTCATATGTTTGGAACATCCACTGTCAATATACCAAGGATTCTTTTGTCTTTGGGCTGATAACACTAGTCCACACTTGCCATTTGCTTTCTTCTTCCAAACCTTGACATTTTCAGCAGTGGGGATCAAATCTGGCTTGTAATTCCTTAAGCTACAATCTACAACTTTATGTCCATAGTTATGACAGATGTAACATTCTGGTTCACTGACTAACAGATCATAATGATTTGTATGCTCATAACTATTGTTATGTTTCATCTGCATCCTTCCTCCATCCATCACATGATTTATAGTATGTGGTCATTTGTTTCTTGGTTGTCTCAATCTTTGTTGTGGAAGATAATTATTCCTTGAGTATCTTTATTTCAAATATCTAGATCTTAAAGAAAAATTTACAGCTTTGTGACCAAAGTTAGAACAGAAAAAAAAATAACCATAGAAAAACCCTTTGTACCTGGAAAAAGGTTGTAGTCGATTTCTTCCATGCTGATGATTTCTTTGATCAGAAAATGTGTTTGTGTTATTTTTTTGATCTACAGATTCGGTTCTGGTACTTTTTCTTTCATTCCTTCTTGGTGGCTGATTTTCTTTCTTTATTTCTGCAGAGTGGTTGTTTTCAATGATTGTAGTTTTGACAAACTTGATGGGTTCTGTATTACTTGAATGATCACTACTTGATCCTTATTCATAGCCCAAGACGGCTTTGAAGATGCATCACCTTTACAAACTCGACTTCTGCAAGTCCATTCAAGATAGCATTCATTCCCTTAACATTAAAGATAAATTCTAACTTATCATCCTTGGAAGCCAACACAACAGGCTTTGTATATCCAGTCTCTACTACATCCCAAACATCAGCACCTAAGGACATTAGGTATGTTCTCATTCTAACCTTCCAAAAGGCAAAATTTGTTCCATCAAATAGAGGAGGATTAATGGCTGAAGTCCCTTCATGACTTGTCATGTTTAAGCTTACAGATCTACCTTTAGATAAAAGGAACCCGCTCTGATACTAATTGTTGAAATTACTAAGACAACTGAGAGGGGGGGTGAATCAGTTGTTATTGTTCTTAAACAATTTTAAGTCTATTAAACCATTCTTAATATTTCTTCAAGTGATCATCAATATTATACAACATATGGACAACATAAATAATGAGCATCAGTCACACATAAGATATACACAGAGACAGATTTTCACGAGGACACCCATAAAGGGAGAAAACCTCTTCTTCTTCGAAATGATAGGTAGTATTTTAAGTTCTGTACATCATCTATGTTTGAGCACCAACTCAAAGTGAGGCTACCACCTCTGTTTTACAAGCTCCAACTTGTTGAGAGCACCAACTCTTTGGTTTCTCTAGAACCCACTAGAAGGAAGCACCAACTCCCTGAGTGTTCCAGCACCGACTAGATGGAAGCACCTACTTCCACTTATAAAAGAACCAACTTGCATATATAAAACTCTGTGTTTTCCCAAGAACCACCCTGCCACCCTGTTTTCTAGCCACAACTAGATGGAAGATACAACTCCCAATATTCAAGATCCAAATCGAATATCAGAGGACCACAATCCTCCCTAGCACCACCCTACCTCCCTGATTATAAATAAATGATTGAATAACCAACAACACAGATAAATCGATTCTTACCACTTCTTCTATGTTCCATAAATCTGGTCTGCTTCTAATTGTTTTGCAATTCTTCTCTTCCTATGTCTGTTCTGCAATTCTTCTCTTCCTCTGTCTGTTCTGCAACTCTACTCTGCTTCAAGTTGTTCTGCAATTCTTCCCTTGCTTCTATCTATTCCTCATCTATTACTCCTCTCTGAGTTTTATCTCACACTGTGTATACTGTCAGTCTCACACTGTGCATACTGTAATTTTCCCTTTCTTATAGTTCAACTCATATTTCATTCAAAACGACCAACCATCCACAGTCGTTGTGTCTCCATTTTATCCTATACCACCTATTCAGTTACACTTTGAATCTCCAAGAAAACGCATCAGCAACTGAATCGCCAACCGTCCAATAATCATGATTCAGTTCTACTAAATGAATCGTAACTGATCGATTATCTGTGAGGTGAAATAGTAACCCTTCGGTCAAGTTTCCAATTAATCAGCACCATTGGATTAAATCCGTAGGATTTCACGTTTATCTCATATTCCCACTAGCTTTGACCGAGCGCTAAACATAATTTGAATTTCGTGAATTTGCATCTCGGCATTCCTGTGATGAAGGGTCTCGACACTCCAAGTCACGATCACTGAGACTCCGAGATGGATCTTAGCACCGCTATCTTCTTCCCCTCACGTGACCACCAGTGGTGACCACAGGCTATGCCAAAAGGTGCTTCTTATTTCGTGAACTTATGAACTTTATCAAGACTGATCAATGGTCGAGATCTCCAATAATCTGACGGTCCAGATCTCATCGCGATCTCGCATATCGCGATTCTTGTGATGAAGGTTCTCGATACTCCAACTCGCAAACGCCGAGACTCTAAGATGGAGCTTAACACTACTAGATTCTCCCTCCATCTTCTACATATGTAACCACTAGCTGTGACCATAGCCTTATTCAAAAACACATTTCTCACTTTCACGTCTCAGGTATTCTATGATGAGTCCTCTCGACTCTCCATGTTACGAACTTCAAAATAGAGATTGGCTTCTCTAGCTCTGCTCTCTAGCTCTTGACAATGTGACCATGAGATATTACCACTCACCAATCAAATGAGCACTTGGCTCCTTTGACTTTCCAGTCAATGAAACAATGATCTTTCGCCATGTGTCCTATGGAACCAATGGTCCAGATATTATCATGATTTCACCATGTGTCCTTCTTGAATCAACGATCAAGATTTTATCATGATTTTGCAACTTCATGGGCCTTCGTCATGCCTGATCAATAGTCCATGATCTCGATGATTTGACAATCCATATATTTTCATGATCTTGCATATCGCGAGTTCCCACACCATGCTCTGTTGACTCCTCCAATGTGCAAGTCAGTGAAATTCCAATCGCTTTCCACATGTCCTATGACTCTAATGGTTAGGATTGTTATCGCGATTTTTCATATCGCGAGTTTGAACCTCTTTCCTTTGGATTTCTTGATCTGCGAAACTCTGAAACAAAACCTTTTTCGTTCTTTGACTATTTTCCTCCTTTTGAGCTTAGACTGTTGATCTTGCCACCTTTGTCATGCTTTGACTATTTTCCTCCTTCTGAGATTACACTGTTGATCTTTCCATTATCGCTATGCTACTAATCATGCTGATATTCGCCATATGATCATGTTGATATTCTCCATCAATGACACACACGCGCCATCAATGACAAACACGCATACTCTGCCTCTATCTAAAAACATGACAACACTTCTATCTCTGAGGTGTCCAATAATGGTGGGAAATATGGTTGAAGGAGAGCCACGTTGAAGACTGGGTGTAGGCCAAGGAAAGGGGGAATGTTGAGTGCAAAATCATTGTCACCCACAAACTTGGTGATGGTGTATGGCCCATACCAGAGTGGGCGAAGCTTCCTATGGGGACTTTTAAGGAATTATTTCTAGAATTGCAACCAAACTTTGTCGCCCAATTGAAACATATGCAGTACCTTTTGTTGATCATGGAACTGCTTGTACTTGGCATTAGACTTCAGTAAAATATCCCACAATTTCTAGTGGATGTGTTGGATCCACTCAATGAACCGGGTGGATTTTTCAGATTTTGGTGGAGCAGGGGATGAGTCGGATGAGTTGGTCACCATGGATAGTGAAACATCCATGGGGCCCAATGGTTGGAATCCCAACCCCACCTGAAAGGGGCTGTGGCTAGTTGAGTTATGCAGGGCTCGGTTGTAGCTATGTTGGACATAGGGAAGACTCGCATCCCATGTTCGAGCGTGATTGGAATTGAACATGTGCATGATATGTACGATCATTTGATTGATGACCTTAGTTTGGTCATCTATATAGGGTTGGAAGGCAATGTATTTGGTGAGCTAGGTATCCAAGGGTGACTAGAGGCTCAACCAGAATGTGTTGAGGAATTGACTATCCCGATATGAGAAATTGGTTTGTGGGATCCCAAAGTGTACCCATATCCATTCAAAGAAGAGATTTCCAGTGGCCTCTGTAGTGATCTTCTTCTTGCAAGATACCAGAATCACCATCGTAGAAAAGAGATCAAAAACCACAAAAACATAGTCATTTCCCCTCTTGGTGGATGGGAGGCCTGATAGGTAGTCCATTGAGATGGATTCCCATGACTTGTAAGGAGTAGGCAAAGGGGTGTACATGCCCTGTTTCTTAGTGGTTGGTTTGGAAATAACGTATGCGGTGCATGACTTGATATACTTACCAGCATATTGTCGAAGTTTCGTTTAGTAGAAATGTTTCTGTAGCACTGCCACTGTCTTTTTGACACCAAAGTGTCCTCCCACCTGATTGTAGTGATCTTCCAAAATCATCTTCACACACTCTCTTGATGGAAAGTAGAGATGGCCCAAATGACATAACAACCCATCCTGAAGATGGAAATTAGCGACCACTGAGTTTTCTCCCAACATTTGGTAGGTGGTAGATAAGTTAGGGTCTGTCTCATAGAGGTGGGGCCATCCGGAGGTCTCACGGTCAAAAGAGTCTAACACAATGGTGAGTGACGCAACTAAAGGTCGGCTGAGGAAATCAACAACTTGGTCGGTACATCCTGTTTTATACTTAATGTTGAGGTGAAACTGCTGTAAGTATTTGGACTTCTTATGATGGAGGTCATTCTACAATTTTCCTTGGGTCTGGATGAATTGTAGTGGCTTGTGATCAGTGTGGATGATTGTATCCTTTGCCAGAATATAATGTCTCCACTGGTAGCAGACTTGCACAATGAAGTACATTTATTTTTCATAAGTAGGGTACTTACGGACAAGATATGATAGTGTCTCACTATGATACGCCATGGGGTGGCCGTATTGAGTGAAAATGGTTCCCACACCATAGTTTGAAGCATCTATCTTGATATCAAAGGGATGTTGCAGGTATGGTAATTAAATTACTAGGGATGAGAACAAACACTGCTTCAAGTCACCGAAGGATTTATTTTGGGAAAGGCACAACACAAATTTTTCCTTACTTCCACCCATGGTTACTTGGATGAGGGCCCATGCGATATGAGAGAGTCCCAACATGAACCTATGATAGAAATTGGCAATTCCCAAGAAGCTCTGAAGCACAGTGAGTGTGTCTGGTGCTGGAAAGTAACAGATGATGTGGATCTTGGTTAGATCCACATGCACACCATGCTGATCAATGTTGTAGCTTAAGTAATGGACCTTGTCCATGCCGAAGGAGTATTTTTCCAATTTTGCATATAGTTTGTGCTGTAGCAGGGTGTGCAGAACCTGTTAAATATGTTGTAAGTGTTCTTCCCAAGTCTTTATGTAGATGAGAATGTCATTCAGATACACCACTACAAAAGTACTGGTGAAAGGTCGCAGGATATCGTCCATCATCCTCATAAAATGTGCTGGAGCATTTGTCAAACCAAAGGGCATGACCAAGCATTCAGAAAGACCTTCTTTTGAATTGAAGTCAATATTCCTTACATCTGCCTGTTCTATTGGGACCTGGTGATAGACATAGTCTTGTCACCCATAACCTATGAAAGTTGTGTGCAAAAGAATTGTCACCCATAGGCTTGGTGATGGTGTATGGCCTATACATGAGTGGGAAAAGCTTCTGATGGGGACCTGTAAGGTGATATTTTTGCAAGTGCAACCAAACTTTGTCACCCAACTAAAACTTATGCAGCACCCGGTGTTGATCATGGCACTGCTTATACTTGGAATTGGACTTCTATAAAATATCGTGAACTTGTTGGTGAATGTGATGGATCCTCTCAATGAACCAGGTGGATTTGTAAGATTCTGGTGGAGCAGGGGATGAGTCAAATGAGGTGGTCGCTAGAGGTAGCGCAACATTGATGAGGCCCAATGGTTGGAATCCCAACCGCACCTAAAAGGGGTTATGGCTAGTTCAGGTATGCAAGGATTTCTTGTAGCTATGCTAGACATAGGGAAGACTCTCATCCCATGTGCGGAGGTTCTTAGAATTGTACATGCATAGGATATGTACGATCATCTGATTGACGACCTTAGTTTGGCCATCTTCCTAGGGGTGGAAGGCAGTGCATTTGGTGAGCTAGGTATCCAGCAGTGATCAGAGGCTCGACCAGAATGTGTTGAGGAACCGAATGTCCTAATCTGAGAAAATGGTTAGTGGGATCCCAAAGTGTACCCAGACGTCTTCAAATAATATCTTGGCATTGGCCTTTGTAGTGATGTTCTTCTTGCAGGCATCCAAAATTGCCATCTTGGAAAAGTGATCAAGAACCACAAAAACATAGTCATTTCCCCTCTTGGTGGATGAGAGGCCTGACATGTAGTCCATTGATATGGATTCCCCAGCTTGTCAGGAGTAGGTAGATGGGTGTACAAGCCCTATTTCTTAGTGGTTGGTGTGGCAATAGCATAGGAAGTGAAGGACTTGATATAATTTTCAACATCCTGTCAAAGTTCTGACCAGTAGAAATGTTTTTCAGCACTTCCACTATATTTTTGACGCCAAAGTGTCCTACCACCTAACTGTAGTGAGCTTCCCAAATCATCTTCGTGCACTCCATTGATGGAACACAGAGATAGCCCAGACGACACAACAACCTGTCCTAAAGATGGAAATTAATGACCACTGAGTTTTCTCCCAACATTTGGTAGTTGGTGGAGAAGTCAAGTTCTGTCTCATAAAGGTGTGACTATCCAGAGGTCTCATGGCCGCAAGATTCTAGCACCGTGGTCAGTTCCACGGCTGGAGGTCAGTTGAGGCAATCAAAAAATCAGTTTTTAATTCCTTTTTTATACTTGATGTTGAGGTGGAACTGTTGTAAGTATGTGGACCACTTCTGATGGCGGTAATTCTGTAATTTGCATTGGGTCTGCATGAACTGTAGTGGATTTTGATCAGTGTGGATGACTGTCTCCTTCCCTAGAATGTAATGTATCCACTAGAGGCATTCTTGCACAATTGAGTACATTTATTTTTCGTAAGTAGGGTACTTACAGACAACATATGATAGTGTCTCACTATGATATGCCACGGGGTGGCCATGTTGAGTGAGAACACTGCCCAAAACATATTTTGAAGCATCTGTATCAATCTCAAAGGGATGTTACACTTTTGGTAATGAAAGTACTAGGGATAAGCACAAATGTTGCTACAATTCATCAAAGGCTTGTTGTTGGTACATTCCTAACACAAAATTTTCCTTAACGCCACCCCTGGTTACTTGGCTGAGGGCCCATGTGATATGAGAGAATCCCAACATGAACCTGTGATATAAATTGGTGATGCCCATGAATCTTTGAATCTTAGTGAGTGTGGTTGGTGTTGGCCAGTTACGGATGACCTGGATCTTGGTTGGATCCACATGCACACCATGTTGATCAATGATGTAGCCTAAGTAATGGACCCTTTCCATGTTGAAGGAGCATTTTTCCAAGTTTGCATATAGTTTGTGTTGTCGCAAAGTGTGAAAAACCTACTGAATATGATACAAGTGTTCCACCCAAGTATTTTTGTAGATGAGGATGTCATCCACATACACCACTGCAAAAGTACTAGTGAAAGGTTGCAGGATATCATCCATCATCCTCATAAAATTTGTTGGAGCATTTGTCAAACCAAAAGGCATGACCAACCATTCAAAAATAACTTCTTTTGACTTGAAGGCGGTCTTTCATACATATGTCTATTCTATTGGGACCTCGTGGTAGCCAGACTTTAGATCAATCTTAATGAAGTATTTTTCCCCCATGAGCTGATCAAGGAGGTCGTTGATTCGGGGAATCGAGTACCAGTTATAGACTGTGATTTTATTTAGGGCCTGGTAAGCAATTCAGACTCACCAGGTATCGTCTTTCTTTTGCACCAATACGATTGGGATCCCACAAGGCGATGAGCTGGGACAAAAGTGTCGCTTGTGGATCCATCCTTAGATCTTTCTCTTGATCTCCTCGTTTTCTAAAAAATAGTGGCAGTAGAACGACCCATTGGGTAGCGGTGAAACTGGGGTTAGATAGATTGGATGCTTGATTTGGCAGTGCAGAGGAACCCTTGTAGTTGAGGAGAAGTTATTTGAGTATTCTTTCATGAACTTATCCACTTTCTTCTTTTGTGTGGAGAGATTGACCACGGAGGCTGTGGATGTGGCTGTGATATTTTGATTACTTTAAGAGAAAATCACGAAGAAGACAAATTTCCTAGTCTGAGAGATGACCTTCTTGCATTACTTGGCATATATCAAGGAAATACCTCTAGGAGGGACTACCATGACTATTGTGTACAATTTCCTGTTTAAAGTAATAATAACACTATGAGGCCTAGACTCATATAGAGGATGATGTTTCCATTAATAAGGTTGGCCCAAAAGAACATTACAAACTTCGAGAGGAGAAACATCACACAATACCTCATCTTTGAAGGGCTTGTTGTCATATGACATCCGACACTATTGGATGATGCAGAGATCACCTTCTTGGAAGAGCCATCCAATGGTGTAGGGGTGCGGGTGCACCATTGTCGAAAGGGCCAGTCGCTTGAGGACCTATGTAGAGATGAGGTTCTTCTAGCTACCGCTACCAACGATGAAGTACAATGGGGTTCCTTTTACCCACATCTGTGAATGGAAAAGGTGCTTTCTTTCTCGCGGCTCATCTGGTTCACAAGGATGGAGCATGGTGGTAACAACAGTGGCATTGGGTTCTGTGTCAATGATCCATATTCCCCTTTCTAGTTTTGACTCAAAGCTTCTGATTTAGAGGCTTTCACTTCAGCCACCAATGAATTCTTTGAGTGACAATCAACAGTGTTATGCCAAGGGCTCTTATGGAATTCACACCACTTCCTAATATCCTTCTTTGATTGTGACTTGGACTAGTTTTCCTGATACTGTCCATATTTTATTTGCCTTTTGTTCTGTAGGTGGGGACTACCCTTTCCTATTTTTTGTTGCGAGGGGTTCCTAGGCCCAAATTGTCACGTCTTTTGTTTGATTTTATGCTCGATTTTGACAACATATCGATATGCCACGCTCAAGGACAAGATGCCCATAAATTCCATTTCGGTCTAGATGTAGCTATTCAAAGAACCGTGATACTTGAGCACTAGATGTCTCTCTGAATCTTTGATACCCATATTGGTCCTCAGGGTATACAATATTTTTGTGAAATCGAGCATTGCTTGGTCTCTTTCTTGCCGCAGTGTGGTCCATTTGGTATACAAGTCGTCATAAATTTCAACATGGTATTATTGTTCCTTAATAATATCCCTGAAGGATTCTCAGGTGGTCGTAGCTGTAAATAATGAGGGTTCCTCTGTTTCCTTTTGCTCACAGAAATTTTCCCACCAATCTTTGACACGGGAAATGACTTTGAGGAGCGCAAAAGTAATTTTTTTCTCTATTTGAAAAGATATGGACAAAAAATACCCTTCTAGTATATTCAACCACTTTTCTATGACATCTGCATCTATCTGGCCTTCAAATATAGGAATATTGAAGTTTATTTTTAACTTGAAGGGGACGATGCCTCTGCTCAAGGAAGATGTGTTACCTGTTGGTAGCTGCCGAAGGATTTACATGAAACTATCCATCATCTCATTCCTTTGTTGCATGAGGGATTCCTCAAGAAAACTTTTGAAAGTATCTTCTGTCCCATCATCTTTCTTTTCTCTTTCCATGAGAGGTCATTTGGGTGTGCAGGATCTTTTGTCCGCAAGAGAAACAAGCTCGAAACCCAATTCTTTGCACCCTGACCTCGTTGGTGACATGCATTAAGAGGACAAGGAGTAGACCTCTCTGATACCAATGATCTATATTTTATGAGAAGAATGAAATGAATACATATTATTAAAATATTCTTAACACATAATAATAGAGATACAATAAAATTGGTTTTCTATTCAATAAGGAAATAAGCTGAAACTGTAAAATGCAGTGAAGAACAAGCTTGTTGGAATGGTGGTGGCTTATCTTTGAGAAGAGATGTGATAGTTACACTCATTCGAAAGAAGATTATTACAATGAGCCTCTAAAGGAATTTTTACAATAAACAGGAATTTCAAAAACCCTAGACATCCAAAAACCTAACCCTAGGAGATGAAGCGCCAAAAGTCATGTGGGCACTGTTTGGGTAAGTTAGTACATCAACTTCTCGGGGTCATAACTTTTGCATACGATATTCATTTTAGGTGCAAGATAGCTCGTTGGAAATGTATATCCGAGGAATAAACATTTTTTTGTTGTATATCAAAGGTAATTTTAACTATGGCGGACCATAAAAACATTGTTTAGGGCCTAAAAATGGCCCCACAAGTCGGGGACCTGAAAACTAGGAAAAAAATTGCCAAACTGGAAAATTGCCAAAATGAACCTGTTGGAATGGGTTGGAGGCCACTGACATCCATATGGATCAATCCTCCCACATTAGGAAGAAATGGTCTCCATTTCATTGATTTCCCCCATCACATGAGAAAATTTCTACTGAATTTGTGTAATGATCCCAAGCCATTATGCAAGGATCATCACTGTTTTGGTGTCTTTTCTAAAACTTTTTCTGAGTGAGGTATTTCGTCAAACAATTTGCTGATCCATTTGTTTAGATGTGTTTATATGTGTGTATGAATAAACTAACAGAAAGAGATAACCATGGAACATACCTCAACCATATGCAATAATATAGACAAGCCAAAACATCTCAAATCTTCCTTATTCATAAAATAGAAGAACCTGCTACAATGGAGATGCCGATCTGAAATGCTCAACAAATGGCCAAGATGATAGACAATAGATAACAAGAATGAGCTGCTACAAAATGATCTACTGATACAAAATAATCCTCCAAAGGCTAGATAAGATATGAAGACCAATGCCAAGTGCCAAACCCCTCACTGCTGGAAGATGCCATGCTCTACTGGATAACTGAAGCTCCTCAACAATTCGGCCCTGGTGCCAAAGATGTCCAATAACCTCCAGAAAGATGCCAAACAATATATCAGGTGGTGGTAAGAACAACCCAGGTGCCCGAATCTCCAAATCCACTCTCAAACCCTGTAGATCTGAACTCCTCCACTGAATGGTGTGCCCCACTAGATGACTGAAGCCCTAGATCATTCAGCCCTGATGAAGGAGGCCTCTGAATGCTCTAAAACTCTCCAAAATGATAGATCAGGACGCTGCAATGAGAACCCAAGTGCCCAAATCCTCAAAATACCTGTTAGATCCTTAGATCTAGCTACCCTCCAAATGATGGTGCGCCCTCCTCTTGGGAAAATGCACCACTCTCAATACAAATAGATCCTCCACTGAAAGATTCCGGAAAACCACCAAGAATGATGCCAAGACACCTGCAAAGGAAACCCAATACCTGGAATTCCCGGAATCCCTTCTCCTCGACTAGGACGAATCCTTCCTCAATGAATGGTGCGCCCCCCTTGCTGGAAACCCCCAACTGGTGCACCTTCTCTCTATTTGCACAAGCAACTGATGTTGAATCCTCCTGCAACTGAGTAGATATAGAGCTAGAATAGTGTGGGAGAGTATTCCCTCTCCGAGACCAAGCTTTGGACAAGCTAGGTGGAATCTTTAACCACCGAATCGTCCTCTAGGGTTTGTTATGTCAAAACCCTCAAAACCCCCAATGTTGGGCTCACTAGCTAAAGCCAGATATCAAAAGATAAACATACATGAATGAAT
>JZKD02S2334516.1:82217-95750 GCA_000966675.3 Picea glauca
AAGTCACTTCTAGCCATCCCATCCTGTAGTGTTGCTCCTCCCAATTCCAATGAGCTATTACACTGAGAGGTTCCTCCAAGTAATGTGCCCAAAATGACCTCTTCAGTGATTTCAAATAACTTATAGCTTAAAATAGTCAAAATCATGGAAATCGTCCGAATGCAATGAAACCAAAGCCAACCTGTGCGGAATGGCTCATAATGATGGAATATGATCATCAATGCAAGATGGACCCAAAAATGCCTCTCAAATACCCATGTGCTCGCTATAACCTCCATCTAGCTACTCTGGTCATCATAACCCTCTGCACTGTGATGATGTCCCAAAGTGGGGACATTACAGTCCTCCCTACTAGAAAATTGCTTGTCCTTAAGCAATAACCAAATCATCTCAAATAAAATACCAGGACCCCATGTCCACCTATGGGATACATAGTAGAACCCATCCAAAGATGAACAATAGCACACTCCACCCCATGGATCCCATATCAGGAATTGAATTGCAATACTTTGCGAAGCATAGTCCTGAAAGATATCAACCCTGTGAACCTCCTACACATGACACATGGCCTCCTCTTGGAATGAGTCCATCCTCCAAATATCTACCAAGATCCACATGGCCTCCATCAACTGCACATGCTGATGCCCGAATGAGGTACTGCAAGATCTCCGTGAGGCACTTGCAAGCAATGTGCTCCTCTCAACACTGAAGCTCAATGGAAAGTTAGAATAGTTTTCCCCTGCAATGGTCCACTCTACCATGTCGGTCAATGAACTACTCAATCCTGCAATCCCTGGGTCCCATGCTAACATCTGTCGAAGATCCTCATGTTGACACTGCACTATTCTGACCATGACTGTTTTCCCCTTGCATACATCCTGAGCCCTCCTCTCCTGGGTCCTCCAGCTGAAATGCCTATGATCATTGGACCTGTTGTCCAGAAACTATATTAGTGAAGACACCTCTGTAGAAAAATTACCTGTCCAAACATCTCCATGCCCTATCATAATGATCAAGCATAAGGATAGGTCTCACCCCATAGGACAAGTACCTATAGACCCACTCCAAACCAAACCAAGGTGGAGTGTGTGGCTCTTTGGTGCAACCTGGGTCAACATGAACATCGTGCTAACAAAACAGACTCCTGGGTCCCACGGCCAACTTGGAAGTTTATCACTTCCAATCTCCTCTAACTACTTCTTTGTGAGACTAATCACTATCATAAGCCCTATGTGCTCATCTGCTATCCTCCTCATGCTACTGTCAATGATAAGCATGTCAGAAAGGGATAACAGACATATCTGCAGCTAACTGTAGGACTGGAAGGCGTCACATTCTTTGGTCAATCCCAAGGATTCAACCAGAAGCTCGTCCATCGGTATCCATCATATGTACTCTCCCGTGGACACCATCGAATCCCAACCATCCAGGACAAACAGAAGTAACTCCTCCAACTTCTGCTCAACCAACCTCTATCTCTCATGTCCCATGCAACTACTGATATGGTGAAGGTGATCTCTCATAACTAAGTGCTACTGCAAAGGAGTGACATCTGCATGCTCCCCTAGGTGTGTCTCCTCCCTGCAAGGTACTATACCCCTATGAATGCCACCATACATCTCGACATGAATTTGTGAATTATCCCTCATCATCGTATGCTCCGACCTACTCATGTCGTCTCCTGCAGACTCATGCTGCATCCTCGATCCTGGGCATGCTATGGGATCAACCTCTGCGTGGAGGTCAACCACTCCCAAGACACAAATGCAAGTGTCCCCCTTCAACTAGTGCTCCTTTACTAGATCATCAAAATCCTCTGTCAATGTGAATGACTGATACATCTGAGTGTCCACTAAGACAGATGAAGTGGATCTCTGACGAATCTCCTCAGGAGACTCATATGTCCTAGACTCTGATTCTTGAAGGGCAGTCCGTGTGCCTCTCAAGAATCCCTGAGTGCTCTCCAACTCCTGACTAAGTCGGTCCATCTCTAACTCCTACTCCCTCAGAGCCTCATGATACATATCACCAACCCTCAGTAGATAATCCTTATCTGTCAACAACTGCTAGTAGTCAGTCCTCATCACAAATACTCTCTCCCGGAGAGTGTGAAAATCATCCATGGAAAATTCTCCATCTGAGCTACCCTGTGCCACTGATGCTCTCCAATTGTAATCTTCCATCACTTCATGCACGTCATCAATAAGTCTAGTGGCTGCCCTAATAATAGCCTCACTAACTCCCAACTGTCCTACTAAGTGGTGTAGCTCCTGATCATGGTCATACTGAGGTGCCATATCAGACCCCTCACTACTAGTGTCAGTCCTGCTAGTGCCAACTCTAGAATCCCCAAAAACATCCTCTACATAAGATGACGTGCTGAACTGTCCACTGTCTACCATGCTGATGGGTACTCCTGTATGCCACTGCATCCCATCACTAGATGCCATCTCCCCATGACTCCCACTATATCCTATATGAGCAGCTGTATCCTCCTGTGCACTCATCCTACTACTATCATCTGCGCCTAGATCCCATACAGATGTATCTAGACACGTGCTATCATCATCCTGACTGCTAAAAATTGCACCTCATCAATGCAGACCAATCCTGGGAGTAAGTTCTCCATCAACCTGTCAGCCTCTGCAATTTTCTCAAATAATGGAGTCTCCAATAGCTGTGACGCAATCTCCTCTGGATGACCTATATGTGTGAGGTCAACTACATGTACATCCTGTACCTCCTCATGGATCTGTGGGTCTACCTGTCCATGGTGTGCATCCCTCACACTAGGCTCATCCATCATACCTGACATGCCACTGATCTCCTCATGTGACATGGCTATCATGGATGTATGAACAAGTGACAGATGTGTCACGACTCCCATAGGAAGCTCATCATCTCTGGGTGCTAACATGTGTGACTCCTCACTAGTGCCACTACTCTGATGAGGCGTAAGGTCATCAATGGTATGTGACATGTCTGCTGAGACACTGGTGCTATCGTCCTGTCCATCCTGCTCCCTATCCACTACACAAGAGTCATCATCCTCCTCAAGCGTTCAAGCATCAGTAGCCTCTGTGCAAGAGTCATCATCACTATCCTCTGAGGTAGAGTCACTATCCCTAGCCTCTGTGCAAGAGTCACTGTCATCATCCAACTGTTCTGAATCAACCTCTATCGCTCCATCCTCACACATCTCATCATCACTGTCATAGTGTGTCTCAACATTGTGCCCCTGGTCCTTACCCCTGCACCTATGATCTGGTTCCCACAACCCCTTGCAACTGTAGCAAGGCTGCGTGGGTGTGGGGTTTCTCTATGATTCCTTCCATCTATCTGTCATAGCTCTGTTTTCCTCTACCATGCTGACCCAATGTGTAACCTCAGCATTGCTCCAGCTAGGATTTTTATAGGATACAAAATGATGGAATGTCACTAGATCTCTAAGAATCTCATTGAGGGTTTGATATTCCTTATCACACTCAACAATATCTCTAGTAAAGTCAAAAATATCCATAGATTTGTTTTCCTCTGCTATGTTGACCCAATATGTAATCTCCTCTTTGCTCCACCTAGGATTTTTTATAGATAAAAACTGTTGGAATGTCAATTGAGCCCTAGTTTCCTCCCCAAGGGTGTAATATTCCCCTTTACATATCATACTCTCTTTAGCAAGGTAAAACAAATCCATCTCCTTCCAACTATCCATAAATACCCCTCAGGTTTTCAGGGTTTAAGCTTTGATACCACTGTAATGATCCCAAACCATTATGCAAGGATCATCACTGTTTTGGTGTCTTTTCTAAAACTTTTTTCTGAGTGAGGTATTTCGTCAAACAGTTTGCTGATCCATTTGTTTAGATGTGTTTATATGTGTGTATGTAGAAAATAATAGAAAGAGATAACCATGGAACATACCTCAACCATATGCAATAAGATAGAGAAGACAAAACATCTCAAATCTTCCTTATTCATAAAATAGAAGAACCTGCTACAATGGAGATGCCGATCTAGAATGCTCAACAGATGGCCAAGATGATAGACAATAGATAACAAGTATGATCTGCTACAAAATGATCTGTCGATGCAAAATAATCCTCCAAAGGCTAGATAAGAGATGAAGACCAATGCCAAGTGCCAAACCCCTCACAACTGGAAGATGCCATGCTCTGCTGGATAACTGAATCTCCTCAACAATTCGGCCCTGGTGCCAAAGATGTCCAATCACCTCCAGAAAGATTCCAAACAATAGATCGGGTGGTGGTAAGAACAACCCAGGTGCATGAATCTCCAAATCCACTCTCAAACCCTGTAGATCTGAACTCCTCCACTGAATGGTGTGCCCCACTAGATGACTGAAGCCCTAGATAATTCGGCCCTGATGAAGGAGGCCTTTGAATGCTCTGAAACTCTCCAAAATGATATACCAGGACGCTGGAATGAGAACCCAAGTGCTCAAATCCTCAAAATACCTGCTAGATCCTTAGATCTAGCTACCCTCCAAATGATGGTGCGCCCTCCTCTTGGGAAAACGCCCCACTCTCAATACAAATAGATCCTCCACTGAAAGACTCTGAAAAACCACCAATAATGATGCCAAGACACCTGCAAAGGAAACCCAATACCTGTAAGTCCCGGAATCCCTTCTCCTCGACTAGGACGAATCCTTCCTCAATGAATGGTGTGCCCCCCTTGTTGGAAACCCTCAACTGGTGCGCCCTCTCTCTATCTGCACAAGCAACTGATGTGGAATCCTCCTGCAACTGAGTAGATATGGAACTAGAATGGTGTGGGAGAGTATTCCCTCTCCGAGACCAAGCTTGGACAAGCTAGGTGGAATCTTTCACCACCAAATCATCCTCTAGGGTTTGTTATGTCAAAACCCTCAAAACCCCCAATGTTGGGCTCACTAGCTAAAGCCAGATATCAAAAGATAAACATACATGAATGAATGAGAAGAGGCCCTTGCCTTTCCTTTATAATTTTTGGCTCCCCTTGTCCCTCCAAAGTGACTTTCATTTTATTAATATTTAATTAATTAATTAAATTACTTTAATTAATTAATTAACCTTTTTATCTATGAAAAGCTCCTTATCTCTCCTTGTGTCTTCCCTGGCCACTGAAAGTCACTTCTATCCATCCCATCCTGTAGTGTTTCTCCTCTCGATTCCAATGAGCTATTACACTGAGAGGTTCCTCCAAGTAATGTGCCCAAAATGACCTCTTCAGTGATTTCAATTAACTTATAGCTTAAAATAGTCAAAATCATGGAAATCGTCCGAATGCAACGAAACCAAAGCTAACCTGTGCGGAATGGCTCATAATGATGGAATGTGATCATCAATGCAAGATGGACCCCAAAATGCCTCTCAAATACCCTTTTGCTCGCTATAACCTCCATCTGGCTACTCTGGTCATCATAACCCTCTGCACTGTGATGATGTCCCAAAGTGGGGACATTACAATTTGTCCTCAGGTGAGCCACTTTCCTTGGTCTAGGAGCTGCTCTGATTTGACAACTCGATAAAGATGGAGCCTTTGTTGTCGAGTGCCCTTGATATGTCTATCCACAATATGATCATTGTATTCCTGTAGCATGTAGTCAGGGTTGAGCTCTTTTGTTTTCAACTTCTCTGTTATCTCTGAGGTGTCCAATAATGGTGGGAATTATGGTCGAAGGAGAGCCACGCTAAAGATTGGGTGCAGGCCAAGGAAAGGGTGAATGTTGAGCATAAAATCATTGTCACCCAAAACCTTGGTGATAGCGTATGGTCCATACCAGAGTGGGGCCAGCTTCTGATGGGGCCCTGTAAGGAATTCTTCCTATAAGTGCAACCAAACTTTGTCGCCCAAATGAAACTTATGTTGTACCCGGTGTTGATCATGGAACTACTTGTACTTCGCATTGGCCTTCTATAAAATATGCCGAGCCTGTTGGTGGATGTTTTGGATCTTCTTAATGAACCAGGTGGCTTTGTCATCTTCTAATGGAGAAGGGGATGAGTTGACCGAGTTGTTCACCGGGGTTAGTGCAACATCCATGGGGCCCAATGGTTGGAATCCCAACCCCACCTAAAAGGGGCTTTGGTCAGTTGAGCTATGCAAGGATCGGTTGTAGTTATGTTGGACATAGGGAAGACTCTCATCCCATGTTTTGGTGTGCTTGAAATTGTACATGTGTAGGATATGTACAATCATATGATTGATGACCTTAGTTTTTCCATCTGTCTTGGGGTGGAACGAAGTGGATTTGGTGAGATAGGTATCCAACAGTGACTAGAGGCTCAACCAGAATGTGTTGAGGAATCGACTATCCTGATATGAGAAAATGGTTTGTGGGATCCCAAAGTGTACCCATATGCATTCAAAGAAGAGCTTTGCAGTGGCCTCTACAATGATGTTCTTCTTGTAGGGGGCCAGAATCGCCATCCTGGAAAAACAATCAACAACAAAAAAAACACAGTCATTTCCCCTCTTGGTGGAAAAGAGGCCCAACATGTAGTCCATTGAGATGGATTCCCATGACTATCTAGGAGTAGGCAGAGGGGTGTACAGGCCCTGTTTCTTAGTGGTCGATTTGGAAATAGCACAGGTGGTGCAGAACCTAATATACTTGTCGACATCCTGTCAAAGTTTCATCCAGTAGAAATGTTTCTGCAACACTGCCATTGTATTTTCGACACCAAAGTGTCCTACCACCCAACTAGAGTGGGATTCCCAAATCAGCTTCATGCGCTCGCTTGATGGAACAAAGATATGCCCCAAAAAACACAATAGCCCATCCTGAAGATGGAAATTAGTGACCACTGAGTTTTATCCCAACATTTAGTAGGTGGTGGAGAATTTAGGGTTTATCTCATAGAGGTGGGGCCATCTGGAGGTCTCATGGCTGTAAGAGTCTATAACCGTGGTGCGTGTCACGACTGGAGGTTGGCTGAGGAAATCAACAAATCAATTAGTAATTCTTGTTTTATACTTGATGTGGAGGTGGAACTGCTGTAAGTATGTGGACTAGTTATGATGGAGGTCATTCTGCAATTTTCCTTAGGTCTGCATGAAATGTAGTGGCTTGTGATTAGTGTGGATGACTGTATTCTTCACTAGAATGTAATGTCTCTACTGGTGGTAGGCTTGCACAATGGAGTAAATTTCTTTGTCATAAGTAGGGTACTTATGGAGAGCATATGATAGTGTCTCAATCTCAAAGGGATGTTGTAGGTCTGGTAATGAAAGTACTGGGGATGAGCACAAATGCTACTTCAAGACATCGAAGGATTTTTGTTGGGACAGGCCTAATACAATTTTTTCCTTACCGCCACCCATGGTTACTTGACTGAGGGCCCATGCGATATGAGAGAATCCCAACATGAACATGTGATAGAAATTGGCGATGCCCAAGAATCTTTGAATCTCAGTGAGTGTTGTTGGGGATGGCCAGTCACGAATGACCTGGATCTTGGTTGGATCCACATGCACACCATGTTCATCAATTATGTACCCAAAGTAATGGGCCCTGTCCATGCCAAAGGAGCATTTTTCCAAGTTTGGATATAGTTTGTGTTGTCACAGAGTGTGCAAAACATGTTGAATATGATGAAAGTGTTCTGCCCAAGTCTTGTTGTATATGAGTATGTCATAAAAATACACCACTACAAAAGTACTGGTGAAAGGTTACACTATATCGTCCATCATCCTCATAAAAGTTGTTGGAGCATTTTTCAAACCAAAGGGCATGACCAACCATTCAAAAGGACCTTCTTTTGACTTGAAGGTGGTCTTCCATACATTTTTTTGTTCTATTGGGACCTGGTGGTAGCCAGATTTCAGATCAATCTTACTGAATTATTTGTCTCCTATGAGCTGATCCAGGAGGTCATAGATTCGGGGAATCGGGTACCAGTTCCAAACTGTGATTTTATTCAGTTCCTGGTAATCAATGCAAAGTTTCTAGGTCCTATCTTTATTCTACACCAGTACGATTGGGCTCCCACAAGGCGATGAGATGGGATGGATGTGCCCCTTGTGGAGAAGTTCTTGGATTTTCCTCTTGATCTCCTCGTTTCCTAACAAAGAACGGTCGTAGAGAGGCCTATTAGGTAGCAGTGCGTTTGGGGTCAGATCGATGGGATTCTTGACTTGGCAGTGCAGAGGTACCTTGGTAGCAGAGGAGAATATATATGAGTATTCTTCCACTACCTTATTCACATACTTTTGTTGTGTGCAGATATCAGTTGCTGAGGCTCTAGATGTGGCTGCGATATTTTTCTTATTATGAGAGAGAATCACGAAGAAGAAAAATTTCTTGGTCTAAGAGATGACCTTCCTACATTGCTTGGCAGAGATACACGAAATAGAACTAGGAGGGACTGCCTTGGGTATCCTATACAATTTTACGTTCAAAGTAATAATAACACTATGAAGCCTAGACTCATATACAGGATGATGTTTCCATAAATAAGGTTGGCCCAAAAGAACATTACAAACTTCAAGAGGAGAAACATCACACATTACCTCATCTTTGAAGGGCTTGATACCGTACGACATTCAACATTTTTGGCTAACATAGAGAACTCTTCCTTGGTGGAGACATCCAATGGTGTAGGTGTGCGGGTGAGTTGTTGTCGGTAGGGTAGGCCACTTGATGACCTCTGCTGAGATGAGGTTCTTCTGGCTACCACTATCAATGATGAATTGCAGTGAGGTGACTTTTACCCACATATACGAATGGAAAAGGCGCTTGCCTTCTTTCGACTCGTCTGGTTCACCAGGATGGAGCTTGGTGGTATAAATAGTGGCACTAGGTTCCGTGTCAATGATTCATCTTCCCGTTTCTAGTTATGACTTAGACTCAGAACCCGCATCTGATTCAGAGGATTTCACTTCAACCACAAGTGACTGCTTTGAGTGACAATCAACAATTTTATGCTAAGGGATCTTATGGAAGTTGTACCACTTCATAGTATCCTTCTTTGTCTTTCCAGTGTCCTTATTTGATTGTGGCTTGGACTGCTTTCCCTGATACTGTCCATCTTTTCTGTGTCCTTTGTTATATAGGTTGGGGCCTCCCTTTCCTGGTTTTTTCTATGAGGGGTTACCAAGCCCAAATTGTCGTGTCTTTTGTTTGATATTATGCTCAATTTTGATGACATATCTATAGGTCATTCCCAAGGATGAGATGTCTAGAAATTCCATTTCATTTTGGATGTATCTATGCAGAGAACTGAGATACTCTAGCACCATATGTCGCTCTGAACATGGAACTTCTTGGTCTCTTTCTTGCCACAATGTGGTCCATTTGGTATCCAAGTCATCATAACTTTTGACAGGGAAGCATTTTTCCTTAATAGCATCCCTGAAGGATTCTCAAGTGGCTGCGACTATAAATAATGACATGGGGAATGACTTTGAGGAGCGCAAAAGTAATTTTTTCTCTATTAGAAAAGCTATGGACAAAAAATACCCTTCTACTAGATTCAACAACTTTTCTATGTCATGTGCATCTATCTAACATTCAAATATAGGAATATCGAAGTTGATTTGTACCTTGAAGGGGGCGATGCCTCTGCTCGAGGAATATGCATCGATTATTGGTAGTCACTGAAGGATTTGCGCAAAACTATCCATCATCTCATTCCTCTATTACGTGAGGGATTACTCAAGAAACATTTTGAAAGGATCTCCTATCCTATTGTATTTATTTTATCCTTCCATGAGAGGTCATTTTGGCATGCGAGAGATTTTTTCCTCAAGAGAAACAAACTCAAGACCCAATTCTTTATACCCTAAACTCGTTGGGGACATGCATTAAGACGACAAGGAGAAGAACACTCTAATACCACTGATACATATTTTATGAGAAGAATGAAATGAATATAGATTATTAAAATATTCTTAACACAAAATAACAGAGATACAATAAAACCGGTTTTCTATTCAATAAGGAAATAAGTTGAAATGGTAAAATGTAATGGAAAACAAGATTGTTGGAATGGTGGTGACTTATCTTTGAGAAGAGATGTGAAGGTTGTGCTCATTCAAAAGAATATTATTACAATGAGGCTATGAAGTTATTTCTAAAATAAATAAGAACGTCAAAAACCCTAGACATAAAAAAGCCTAACCCTAGGAGATGAAGCGCCAAACGTCAAGTGGGCCCTGTTTGGGTAAGTTAGTACATCAACTTCTCGGGGTTGTAACTTTTGCATACGATCTCTGTTTTAGGTGCATGATAGCCCATTGGAAAGTCCTATCCAAGGAATAAACATTTTGATGCTATTTATCAAAGGTTATTTCTGACTTTGGCGAGCCCTAAAAATGATGTTTAGGGCCTCATAACAGCCCCACAAATCAAGGACTCGAAAACTAGGAAACAATCTGCCAAAATGAACTAGTTTGAATAGGTGGGAGGCCACCGACATCCATATAGATCAATCCTCCCCCATTAGGAAGAAATGTTATCCATTGCATTGAGTTCCCCCATCATATGAGGAAAGTTCTATTGAATTTGGGCCCAGGTAAGCCACTTTCCTTAGTGCAGGTGTTGCTCTTCTTTGACAACTCGATAAATCTAGATCCTTTGTTGTTGAGTGCCCTTGATCTGTGTGTCCACAATATGATCATTGGATTATGTTTTCATGTAGTGAGGGTTGATATCTATTGGTTTCAACTGCTCTGTTATCTCTGAGGTGTCCAATAATGGTGGGAAATATAGTCGAAGGTGAGCCACGTTGAAGACTGGGTGCAGGCCAAGGAAAGGGGGAATGTTGAGCACAAAAGCATTGTCACCCACAACCTTGGTGATGGTGTATGGCCCATACAAGAGTATGCAAACTTTATGATGGGGCCCTTTAAGGCGTTATTTCTGAAAGTGCAACCAAACTTTTTTGACCAACTAAAACTTATGCAACACCCTATGTTGATCATGACACTACTTGTACTTGGAATTGGAATTTTGTAAAATATCCCGAACCTGTTGGGGGATGTTCTAGATCCTCTCAATGAACTGGGTGGCTTTGTCACTTCTGGTGGAGTAGGAGATGAGTTGGTTGAGGTGGTCTCTAGGGGTAGTGCAACATCCATGGGGTCCAATGGTTGGAATACCAACCCCACTTGAAAGGGTTTGAGTCCAATTGAGCTATGTAGGGATCGGTTGCAACTATGTTAGGGAAGACTCTCATCCCATGTATGGGGATTCTTGGAATCATACATGCACATAATATGTACGATCATTCGATTGATGACCTCATTTTGGCCATCTTTCTGGGGGTGGAAGGAAGTGGATTTGGTGAGCTAGGTATTCAAAAATGACTAGAGGCTTAACAAGAATGTGCTGAGGAACCGACTGTCCCAATTTGATAAAATGGTTTGTGGTATCCCAAAGTGTACCCAGACGCATTCAAAGAAGATCTTGGTAGTGGCCTCTACAATGATGTTCTTCTTGTAGGTGACCAGAATCATCATCTTGGAAAAGAGATCAAAAAGCACAATAACACATTCATTTCCTATCTTGGTGAATGGGAGGCCCGACATGTACTCCATTGAGATATATTCCCATGGATTGTCAAGAGTAGGCAGAGGGGTGTACATTCCCTATTCATTAGTGGTTGGTTTGGCAATAAAACAGATGATGTGGGACTTGATATACTTGCATACATCCTGTCAAAGTTTCGGCTAGTAGAAATGTTTCTGCAACACTGCCATTGTATTTTCAATGCCAAAGTGTTTTACCACCCGACTATAGTGAGCTTCCCAAATTAGCTTCGCGTGCTTGCTTGATGGAATGTAGAGATGGACTAGATTTCACAACATCTTATCCTGAAGATGGAAATTAGTGACCACTGAGTTTTCTCCCAACATTCAGTAAATGGTGGAGAATTCAGGGTCTATCTCATATAGGTGGGGCCATATGAAGGTCCCATGGCCGCACGAGTATAGCATTGTGGTGAGGGTCATGAATGTAGGTTGGCTGAGGCAATCAATGACTTTGTTGGTACTTCCTATTTTATTCTTGATGTTTAGGTGGAACTGTTGTAAGTATGTGGACCACTTTTGATGACGGTCATTTTGGAATTTTCCTTAGGTTTGCATGAAATATAGTGGCTTGTGATCAGTGTCGATGATTGTCTCCTTCCCCAGAATGTAATGTCTCTACTGGCGGCAGGGTTTCACAATGGAGTACATTTATTTATCATAGGTAGGGTACTTTCATAAAACATCTGATAGTGTCTCACTATGATACGTGACGGGGTGGTCGTGTTGAGTGAGAATGGTGCCCATAGCATAGTCTGAAGCATCTGTCTCGATATCAAAGGGATGTTGCAGTTTTGGTAATGAAAGTACTAGGGATGAGAAAAAACGTTGCTTCAAGTCATTGAAGGCTTTTTGTTGGAACAGGCCCCACACAATGTTTTCCTTACCACCACCCCTAGTTACTTGGCTGAGGACCTATGCGATATGAGAGAATCCCAACATGAACCTGCGATAGAAATTGGCGATGCCCAAGAATATTCAAAGATCAGAGAGTGTGGTTGGGGCTGACCAATCACGGATGACCTAGATCTTGGCTGCATCCACATGAAAACCATGATGATCAATGATGTAGACTAATTAATGGACACTCTTCATGCCGAAGGATCATCTTTCAAAGTTTGCATATAGTTTGTGCTGCCACAGGGTGTGTAGAACCTATTGAATATGTTGCAAGTGTTCCACCCAAGTCTTGCTGTAGATGAGGATGTTATCCAGATACACCACTACAAAAGTACTAGTGAAAGTTCGCATGATATCGTCCATCATCCTCATAAACGTTTCTGGAGCATTTTTCAAACCAAAGGGCATGACCAACCATTCAAAAAGACCTTATTTTGACTTGAAGGTGGTATTCCATACATCTGTCTATTCTATTAGGACCTGGTGGTAGCCAAAAATAAGATCAATCTTACTAAATTATTTATCCTCGATGAGTTGATCAAGGAGGTCATCAATTCAGGGAATCTGGTACGGGTTCCTGACTATGATTTTATTTAATGCCCCGTAATCAATGCATAGTCATGAGCTCCCATCTTTCTTCTGCACCAGTACGATTGGGATCCCGCAAGGTGATGAGCTAGGACAGATGTGCCCCTTATGGATTGGTTCTTAGATCTACTTCTTTATATCCTCGTTGTATAACAAAGAGAAACAGTAGACCATCCCATTGGGTAGCAGTGCACCTAGGTTCAGATCGATGGGATGCTGGACCTGGCAATGTAGAGGTACCCCTATAGGAGAGGAGAATATATCTGAGTATCCTTCCATGACCTTTTCTACTTTCTTCTGTTGTGCTGAGATATTGGTCACAGAGGGCTTGGATGTGGTTGTGATATTTCTCTTACTCTTAGAGAGAATCATGAAGAAGACAAATTTTTCGGTCTGAGAGATGACCTTCGTGCATTGCTTGGTAGAGATCAAGGAAATAGCACTAGGCGGTACTGCCTCGGGTATCCTGTACAATTTCCTATTCAAAGTAATAATAACACTACGAGGACTAGA
>JZKD02S2334516.1:105186-124560 GCA_000966675.3 Picea glauca
CAAGAATATTGTGTCTAATTTGAATGGTGTTACATGGTTTGCAAGGAGTGTAGGGATTATATTATGGTGCAATGTAGTGTAGTCTATAAGAACAATCTCTATGCCAAACCTAAAAATGGATAGTACCATATCTTGTTCAAAAGACAAATATCCTTTGTATGTTTCCTTTGTGTGGCTCAAGCCCTCAATACACATGATGCCTGACAATGAAATGTAACAATTTGACTATTGAATGATAGTGTTATGTGGGTCTCATACCATGGTTTGGGGGAGAAATATAGGAAATTATTCCCTAAATTAATATTATTGATCTAATGTGCCACAATCAAGGCCTTAAACCACAACATAGACCCTTTAAAGTGGACCTTTGGCATACAAGTGGACCTTTGTCATACAAATCACGAAAATTGTATGGCAATTTTTTCGCAACATACCATGTTTTCATCGCACTTACGATGACCCTTACAAATCTTGTGATGCACTTGCTATACAAATCTTGAAAATTGTATAGCAATTTCGTGGAAATATACCATGTTTTTGTCCCAATTGCGATGACCTGTACAAATCTTGCAATGAACTTTCCATACAAATCATAAAAATTGTATAGCAATTTCATCGCAATATACCTTGTTTTCGTCACTCGTGCGATGACCTCTTCGAAAGCTGATTCGTCGCAAAATTTTTCCTTACTTTGCCTATATTGTTGGGTGTGCGACGATCTCTCTTTATTTTCGTTCTTGCGAAGATATCTCTACATTGTCTCATTTGTGACAATTTCCCTACTTTGTCTCATTTGCGACGATTTCCCTACTTTGTCTCTCTTTCAACGATGTATGACAACTTCCCTAGTATCGTCTCTCTTGCGACGTTAATCCTGGTTCATCGCATGTTCCATGTCATGTGAAGCGACGTTTGGAAGACTCAAGATTCATCACAATATCCACGACATAATGTGGCAAGAGCGTCGAAATAGCCGTCACAAAATGACCCAAATTTTCTAGTGATTCCAGTTCATGATAATTAGTCAACAATAAATAATACAATGAAGGAGAGTATCATTCAGGGGGTTTACTTAACTTGGTATATCTTCTAACAACACTTGTGGGATTTTGAGGTACATGTTTCTCCTGTTTTGTACATTTAGATTTTCTGGTACTTCTGTAATTTATTTTTCAGTGATCTCATCAAGCACTGTGTATTCTGGTTTTTCTTTTTTTCTGTTTCTTTCCCTAAAACTTATTTTTGTACATGACCTTCTCATTGAATATGGAATCTATACTCTTAATGATTTTGTGGTTTTCATAATCCCGTAAGTGATAACCATAATCATTAACATTGTATCCAATAAAGATACACTTCTTGTATTTTTCCTCAAGCTGTGTTCTATTTTCTTTATCAATATGAACAAATGCTTCACAACCGAAAGTATTCAAAAATTAATGGCTTACCTTTTTACCTGTCCATGCCTCCTCTGGAATACCACCACCCAAATAACTTGAAGTTCCTTTGTTTATCAAGTAAACAACAATATCTACAACATCTTCCAAAAATTGTAAGGGAAACCCTGCATGAAATCTCATACTCCTTGCACGCTCCATGATTGTCATGTTCATCCTTTCTAACACACCATTTTCTTATTGTGTTCCTGGAACTATTTTCTCTCTACAAATCCCATGGTATGAACAATAGCGATAAAAATCATTGCTACAATATTAACCTCCATTGTCTGATCTGAGACACTTCATCCTTTTTCATGTCTCATTCTCAACCAAATATTTCCATTTCTTAAAAGTTTTAAAAACATCATATTTTTGTCAAATGTAATAAACCCAAGTTTTTGTAGTTTCATCATGAATAAAGTAACATAATAATGAGAGACGCCAAGATATTATACTTCATATGGTCCCCATACACTTGTATGCACAAGATCTAACCTTTCACTCTTCATTTCTTTTCCAACTCCTATAAATCTGACTCTCTTCTTTTTTCCATAAACACAGTGCTCACATAAATCCAAATCAATTTGTTTAATATCTGGCAACAAATTCCTTTTTTGAAGTATGTGCATATGATTCTCACTCATGTGTCCACACCTATGATGCCAAAGTGTTGTATCCAATCCTGTATAAGATAAAGATATAGAAGAATCAATATTACTAGTACATAAATACAATGTACCTACCTTCTCTCTTTTTTCTATCACCAGTGATCCTTTGGATACCTTCCATGCCTTTTGTGTAAATATGAATATACAACCCTCACTTTCCAACTTGCCTGTTGAAATTATGTTTTTCCTTAGACATGGAACATGTCTTAACTCTTTCAACAATTATTGGTTTCCATTATTTTTCTTTATTTGTAACTTTCCCATTCCAATAATTTTGCATGGTGCATCATCGCCCAAATGAACCTGTCCAAAATCACCTTGAACATAATCTAGAAATTTTTTCCCATGGGGTGTGGCATGAAATGAAACCCCTGAATCTACTACCCAAGACTCATAAATATTAGCTAGAGAAAGAATCAAATCATATTGTAACACATCACCTCTTACGTTTGCTTCCTGATTTTTCTCCTGTTGTCCATCTCTTTGTTTCTTTGGAGCTCTGCAGTATTTCTTGAGATGTCCTTTCTTTCCAAAATTACAACACTCTATTTTTCCTATTCTGGATTTTTATCTTCCCATCCTAGAATTCCTGTGGTTCTCTGTGTCCTTTCCTCTATCCTTTTGTCTTCCCATGTTCTCCATGTTTAATGTAGCACCTGATGTCTCACTTGTGATTTCCCTTTGCATTTCCTCGCTAAGAATAACACCAAAAACATCATCGAATTTTAGAGTGTTTGAACTAGAGACAGAGTTACTTACAACCATGAACAATCCATCCCAACTTTCTATCAATGAGCACAAGATTAGAAGAGCCTTGACCTCATCATCAAAGTCCACTTTTACAGAACTTAGTTGATTAGTAATCATATTATATTCATTTAAATGATCTGCAATAGACCCACCTTATGACATCTTCATATTAAATAATATCTTCATTAGAAATACCTTATTGGATGCTGAGGGTTTTTCATACAGTTTATCCAATGCGTCCATCATCTCCTTCGTTGTATTTTCTTTTGAAATATTGAAAGCCAACGATACTGCCAGGCTTAGTCGTATCATTTCTAGTGCCTTTCTATCAATAACCTCCCATTCTTCATCCTTCATGGTTGTCATCTTCTTTGTTATTCCACCCAATGGTAGGAATAGATCCTTATCATATAAATAATCTTCCATATGCATCTTCCATAACTGGTAGTTTTTGCCATTAAATTTCTCGACCCTAAACTTTCCATCTTCCATCATTGCTCTGACTCGAACCAGGAACCTTCTTTTCCTACAAGTTACCTTTCACTCTGATACTAGTTGTTATAAAAATAGGATCCAATAGCAATAAAATAAGAAAAATGTGGAAATAAAAACACAGAAGATACACAATACAATAGAGACACAAATATATGTGGTTCACCCAATGTGGGATGCATCCACCATAGAAATTTTCAAGCCCTTCCTTTTTATTATCCAACAAAATGAAGGGATACAACCTACATCACACCCACTATAACTTCCTCTTATTTCTCTCATAGTCTCCTCTCTCATAATAAAATATTCTTGATAATACACAACCAAAATACAATTCTCTCATAAAAGAGGGTTTCCTTCTAGGGAAAAAATCCCTAAAATAATTTCTATCATCATATTTGTGACCTTATAATGAATAGTTCATATTGAATATGAAATTACAATATTTTACAAGTTATTTTTCCCCAAATTTTCACTTCGGGGGCGTTGCTCTGAATCCCCCACTAGTGGGGGATACAAAAATTGTCGTCGCCACTCATGGACCCCCCTGACGACCGTTGTGGGGGGAAAAGCCCCCCCAAAACCCCCTGTTAGGGAATGGGATCCAAGCACGGCTGAAACAAACATATGAATCTAGAAGATAATAAGACTCCAAAACCAACAATAAGAGTGTGTGACTATAGGTGGAACATTCACATTGAATTATGCGATTGTAAGAGAAACAGTCGTGCATATGTGCATGACAATTATGGGAAAAATCACACAGGGGAAAAAATTGGTTTATATGGAATTGATTGGATTATTCTCATGATGATGAGATAACATAGCATATGTTTCCATGGATGGAGGTGACCATTCAAAGAGGAAGGATGTCGGTGTAGTGGAGGCAGAGAGGTGAGAGTTGATGCACAGATCCGACAACATTTGGCCTGGGCCGATTTACTGTGATATTTTTATCGTGCATTAATCTGTACCCAGGAGTCTCTGATAGAATTCATAGTGTGGATGTGGTAGCCACATTGACAATGCCTTTTGGTTCATGGGAGAGATCTATGGGTTACCGCAGATATTGACATCTATCTCATTATTGGGCTCTCGTTTCGAAGGTGGATTTGGTAGAGAAGTTGTGGTTGTCGCCTGGGTGACGGTGGGGGGACTGGATGGATAGTACTTCTCAAGGAAATAAATTATGAGTGGTGGATCTATCGGCATCAACTCAATTTAGTCACTTGAGCTACAAGTGGTTTTTGCGATGGTGGTCCAAATCTATGGGTCAATGGGGATGAAACACATTTGTGTACACATATGGTGATTGCAGAGTAGGCCATGAATGACTAGATGTTTTCTTGGGACAGGCTGATGCACGCCTGTATGGTTTCACAGTTGGACCGGTGCATAGCAACCAGAGGGGGTGAGTTTTCCTTTGGCTCATTTTTTTGTGCCTTCATGTTTGAGAGGGTGTTATTTCTATTCCCTCGAGCTATTTTGGATATATCGGTGACGCAGGATCCGATACTGATGAGGTGGGAATAGTTGTTTCCTCGATAGGGGGGAGGGGTCTTAGGGCACTAATTTACCCCTATGTTCGATTAGGTCTAGTGGCACACTCCTCAGGTATTTTATGAGTTCCCATATCATGGGATGGATTTTTGGCATCATCTAGGATGACAAAAGTGAGTATCTGATACTTTTTTATTTAGGTTTAGTCATTTATATATGTACACATTGTTGGTAGTGACACATATTTGTTGGTTTGGTCATGCAGATGTGTGACCCAGTGGTCGTGAAGTAGATTCTACTCGGGGGTTGGATGATGAGAAAGTAGAGGAGGGGTGGACCAGGAGGCATCGCCAGTTTGATGATCTGGGTGTAGGCCCAACACATGTAGCGAGGGCAAGGCCAGAACATGCAACAAGAGAAGGATCAACAGAGGGTTGGGATAGAGCTAAAACTGGGGCAGAGGACCGGGATATGGAGGAGTTGAGGAGGTGCCTAGAGGGTGTCCTCAACATAGTTACTGAGGACTTGTGGCTTCAAATATGGGATGAGGGTATCCTGGAGTTGTGAATTGGTGGAGACCCATGTTGGCGGTCAATGATTCAACGGGAAGTAGTGGCGGGTTCGGCTATGAAAGGGTAGATTTGTGTTGTGGGTATTCCACCTGGGGGAGCTCCACCAACTAGTAATGAAGCACCACAACTAGGGTCACCCTAGGTGGTAGGAGGACCTCATACAAACTAGGCCTGATTTTGTATTATCTTGGAGTTGTTTTGGAATCCCCTTTTTGTATAGATATGATGAGAGGACCTAGTCATGGAGCAAAGGCATATATGTATGTATTTTTGTATCAAACACATGAGAAATCTATATATATGAGTAGACCTTTTGGGACATGTGTGTTGTATTTGATATGTATTTTTGTTTTAATTGTTGATGGATGAATGCAATATGTATGTTAATGTTATAAATGGGAATCTAGTACTTGATTAGCTATGTTATATGCCATTTGGTTGTGGTTTCTAGCAATATGCGAAAATTTTATTGACTCAAAATTCCATAGCAGAAGTTTGAATTGCAGGTACTTGCAATATAGCCATGGATCACAAACATGATACACATTGTTGAGATGCTAGACAATGAGATGAGAATATAATAGAATTCTTAGGTGATGAATATGAAGGTGACTGGCCTCAGAGAGGAGACAAATGATGAAAGCATATTCATAGTGGTTGTTGGCGTTGGAGTGGAGAAACACATGGTCATGGGTGTAAATTCTTGGGATTCCGAGGCAAGTTTATTAGTCCACCGGCTAGCTCTGTCTGCTTACCCAATGTGATAAGTGAACAAATAATTCATCTATTGAAATAAGGACATTGGATTAGGATCACATAATGAGATATCTATATCAAAAAAGACTAAAAATAACTAGGAAAGCAAGGAAAACCTAAGGTAAAATGGTTACGCTCAGGGGTATAATTGTTTCAAGTATAACCCATTAACTGGGTCCTTGAGAGCAGTGCCTTGAGGGTGGCCTAATATGTAGCCACCCTTAGTAAGGTAATGACAGATGGCATATGGTTCTCTCCCGAGGGACTCGAACTTATCGTGGTCGATGGTATCATGGGTGATGTTATCACATAGGGTTGTCAAGGGCCATAGGTGTGTGTCGATATACCTGACTCTTTAGTCTTGCCCTGTTTCTATCCTTTTCATAGACCAAATGTTAATTCCCCCCCCCTTCTTCTTGTAAATCATTCTTCGTTTTCCCTTTTTCGTTTGTGCGCCCTAGTTTTTCTTAAATATCTTACTCAAGTGAAATCTGAGCCCCGAGCCCCTTTGTTTTCTCCAAGGGTGAGCAATCGCATCCTGTGTTTTAGTCACTCATCTCCTTGTTTTCTGAGCTCACAGCCAGTTTTACAAATCCTTGATCGTGTAGGGAACAACCATGAATACAAAGTGCAACTTTCATAGAAGTTTGTTTCAAGATTGAAGCATAAGCAGAAGGCAATTTTAATATTTCAACAACAAAGATTCCTAGAACAATCTAGATCAGCGGCTCACAGGAATTCATGAGTGCCAACTTGCACGAAGTATAGCGCCAGAGAAAAAGGCCACAAAGTGAGTATGAATCGTTGATCTTAAAGAGGAAGGTGGCAGTCGATGCAAGCCTTTGGGTAAATAAGCTTCAGGAGATTTAAAATGAGAAATGATTAGAAGTCCTGAAGACCCAAAGACCTGAAGCCGCCAAAGTGCCAAATTTACTAAAGTTGTTGAAGTACCCGAAGGCCTAAAATAGATCTGATTCATTGATCAACAAGAGCCATGCATCATCAGATCTGTCACTCCTGGAGTTTTACTTCGAGAGTTTTAAAATGAGAAACATTGAAAAGTTCCGAAGTGACGAAGCAAGAAGCACCCAAAGTCTCAAAGTGACCAAAGATAATCTAATTTGTCAATCAATAGGAGCCATGCATCGCTAGATCCTTCACTCCAGATAAAAGAAACATAAGACAAATGGAGTTTGAGAATTGAAATTCCCGAAGGCCGATTCACGAAGAAAATATCGGACGTTGTTTTGAAGGGGAAGATCTAATCCATCAATCCAAAAAGTACCAGAGCTGAGCCATTGATCAGAGGGCATAATATTAGATTGCAAGATCAATGGTCATGCCAAATTGTAGGGTTGAAAGGTGCACACATTTTAAAATCTCACGGTTGGATTGCTATCGAAGCCGTGGTTTTTTGAAAGCGACACGTGGCGGTTCATGGTGAATTGCGGGGACAAAAGTGGTTTTCTTTTAGACCACCCTTGGTATCACCCGCAATCCTACAATTTCATAGGGTCATGGCCCTAGGTCATATTGAATATGGAGTGATGGAGAGGAGTTGTGCTAAAGGATGAAAGTGCCTGTATTTGGTCACATAAGACTATCTACTTGGCCTCGAGGCGTCGGGATTGACTCGAAGAAGTCGTGGGCACCATCCTGATCCTGATGAAGGTGTTTATTGAAAATGGGGGAGATGGTTGAGACCTCGTCTCACCCCATTAATGGAATGCATGGAGAGAAGGGTCATGGGGGCTGATTGTCAATTTGAAATTTCCTAAGGGATGGATTTTCCTGCAAAGCACATAACTAAGACGGGATCATGTATGAAATAAGAAGGCTTGTACAAGACGACAAAGTAGGTGCTGACTGGAAACTTTGAATGCAGGGGTCTGATCACATTCCTTGTGGTTGCAACATTTTTATTATATATAGGTAGTTTTGATATTTTTTTAAGGTCGAATGGTTGAGCTAGGCTCCCTGTTATTGTAATATTTTGATGAAGAACATCGGTTCTTTGGTTATGTCTTGATTTGAGACTTCTTGATTAATCTAAGTTAGCTTTCTTACTCCATCTTATTTGCCTCTGATATTGAGAGAGTTCAATATTGTCTGATTCACATGGATTGTTGTGACCGTATTATGATGAATGTTTGATTATAATGCTATTATGATTTATTTCAGTTTCCTTCAAATTTGAATCCAAGAGGATATTGTGTTTAAGTTTTTCTTCCTTAGGGTGTTGGAAGGCCTAATGTTCACGGGAGACCTCTACACTTTTCTCACCAAAGTCTTCCTCCTACTCACCTTTACTCCAACTTACTGACTGAAGTTAATCCAAGACCCCAATTACTTATGCATACCAGTCCATATTTCTAAGTTAGAACGTTATTTTCATTGAGTCTTCTCCATTTGGCCTCTTAAAACTCATTTACATTTACTGTATAAACTAATGGGTACTAGGCTTACCTTCTATGCAATCTAAGGGTGACTTATAAGCTAAAATTTATGGCACCATTGTTAGGGAATGAATTGAGGACATTTCCATGGTATAGAATGACAAAGAATATTTGATTATGAACGTGCATCAGATATCAGTACCATTGAAGATTGCATCTTGACCTAGTGACTCCATTGTTTCGAATCCACTATTTAATTTGTGGCTCTGAAGGGTAGACACGTGAGGTCTACTCCACAAATGCCTCTAGCTACACCTAAAGCTGACCCAGAGAGTCCATTATTAAGAAAGGAAATCTTTCTCAAGAAGGCTTTTTGTTGTTATCCTGGATTGAAAAGCTCCTTGGGAAGAACAACATTGCAGAGAGCCAGTTTTAGATGGTGAACTAAATATGGACACATAATTTCGACTGATTATCTTTCACCATGGTGAATCCACTGTGCATAATCTATTGGTGACTCCACTAAAGGGATACAAATCAAAAGGCTATGGAGTCTATCCTGGCCAAGAGATTTCCCCCCTTCAATTTCTCAGCCATTGCTGGTTATCCACATCTAGGGTCGGCTATAAATGAATGGGATGATTATCTTATTAGATTCAGAGGAATAAAGCACGACCATCCTGATGAGAACTTATTAAAATTTCATATATGCACGCGTGAACATGGGTTCTTTCATGAGGATGTCTTGATCAAGATGTTAAAATTTTTTTTAGAGGAAGATGCTCATGAATGGTGTCAATATCTCCCTTCTTCTAGTATCCATTCTTTGAAGGATATTCACAATGATTTTAATTCATATTATGAGAATATTCACCTATCTCATCTTATTTTGGATGACTGTTGTAAGAAGTTTTCATTCCACATCCAATAGATGATAGATTCTTCCTCATGTAATGAGTCTTGTGAAGATCTGATTGAAAGAGAAAGTGAGGATAGAAGCGAGTATTTTGCAAATGTGGATGAAATCTTTTCTCTTCTATTTCCCGATAATAAGGCCTTCCAGATATGAGTATTGATAGTGTTGATGATTTCATAGCCATAGATGTATCATATTCTACCCCTGATGCACCTGTTGTCTCAATTTTAAAAGAAGAGATAGTTGTGGAGGAGGATTCTTCTCTTTTCCTTCAAGAGGTGTTAGAAGCAGGCCGGAGTGGAAAGAATGATGATCATGGAGAAATAAAGAATGCAAAATCTAAAGTAACAACTAGAGGAAAACACAACACACGCACATGCAAGAAAGCATCCACAAGGAAAGTGACAGCTGGAAGGAAGAACAACACGTGCACATGGGAGGAAGACCTAACGTTGGTAGGGTTAGGGTTTTGGTAATATATTGTAAATGGTTGAAGAGCCCAAAATGTATAAACATATATACGTAGGTATCATATGGGTTTTCTTCTTGTTAGTTGGGTTTTGTATTGTTCCATCATAGATATGTACAAGTTTATGTAATATGTAAAGTGGTTATGAACTATTTTGTAAGATGTTGAGCTAGAGGAGAGGAGAGAAGGAAGTTCTAAGGGTTATATCGCAATATGAGGAGCCTAGTGCGATCTAGTTCGACTCATATAGATCTTACCCATCTGAGGATAATTGTAAGTGTGTGGCACTGGAGGTTCATAACTACCATAATAAAAGAGTCAAGAGCCAAATCTTTATGGACGTATCCCAGGAGGAGGTGAACCACGGTAATATATGTGTAATGTGATGAATGCATATATATTTTTTCCTTCTTTTAGTAGGTACTTGTTGTGTTTAATGAATGAATGAGTTGTTACATTGTTATGAAATATGGTTGTGTTGTTAAGGGAATAAACTGTGGAAGATAATACATAATTACGAATAATAGTAGATTGCAATCACAATTTATAGTAGATGGCTCTGAGTAATGATCTCCTATCTCATACTCAATCCTAGGCTGTAAACACCTGAGTCTTACAACCACCAATTTAAAGCTATCTTGGGTGAGACTGCGCAGTGCATTCTGTGTTTTGTGTTTCCTTCTGGTTTACCAAGAGGGCCGATAGTTTTAGAGGATTTTTTGGAAACCCAAAATACATGAACCCTAGGTCAATAAATTAGATGGTAAGAAAGGAAGAGTAAAGACCAACAAATGGTTTCATTTCCATGTTGGTAGGAATGAGAGAGGATTGGGTAGAAGAGATATATTGAGCGAGAAAAGAACGAAGAAAAGAAGAGAACAATGAGCCATTATAAGGTAATGTTGAGACCGTGGAACCCTATGAAAGAAGAAATCAAAGGTTGGTTGAGAACCAAAGAGCTAGAGTTTGCACAGAAAGATAATAGAAACCCTAGAATCACACCTCACAAATATCTGGAAAAATACGTGTTTACTGATTTACATGAAGTATTTTTTGTGATTTTCTGCATCTACTGCAGGAGTGGATACTAAGATTGAAGGATAACCATGCGACAAACCGGATTCGACATCTAGATTGGACCCTAGTACAAATTGGGAAGTTGCAGTAGGTGAACAACAAATTCACCCGTGTAGTGGACTTTTGGCTTGACAGTATTGTGGCAGGCTTCATAACAGAGTTTGCAGTGGACACAGCAAAGTCATATAGCGCAACGGAGCAATAATTTCTACGTGGACCTCAAGGAAGGTACATTCGATCATTGTATACTTCTATTAAGATATTGTTATATAACAAAGGGGTAATGGAAATGGAATCAAACAACTAAACTTCCCTGCGTGCATGGGGGAAGGGGGGAAGCACTGACAAAGTGAGGATAAATGGAAGGAGGGGAGGATAAAGGCAATAAAAAGGAGGTACCCTTGGACCTGATCATGATGGATGACGACCAAATCAAGTGGATCTTGGCGTCAATGGGAAAGATGTGTAGCAGAGCACCCTACCAATACAAGGTGAATACCAAGAAGAGATCTATAGCCATGAGGGAAGGCTTGGTGAGTGATGAGGAAGAGGTAGAGGATCTCTGGGATGTGGATCATATTGAGGAAATCCTACACGCAACATATGAGAGAAAAAATAGAGGTCCAAGAATAGGAGGAGTAGGTATCCATCCTATCCATATTAATGTCAGTTTGGAACCCATAAACCCATGTGCGACTAATACACCAAAGAGAACACCACCGTTTAGACTATCGAAGTTCGAAGGAAGTTTGACAGCAGGAAGTACATCTACACAAGGAGAAACAACTGGAGGATCTAGTTCAAGCAGCACTAGTCAAGTATCTACACCGTGCAGAGGAGGTAGTAGTTCAATATTCAGAATGAGAGGACACAATCCCATCATCAGATTACTGGAATTTCAAGGAGAAGAAGTAGAAGACCCTGAGAATCACTTGTTCATTTGTGAAAATATCTGGGAAGAAAAACATATCACTGATGAAGATACCAAACTCTTGTAGCTAGCGACTACACTAATAGACCACGCACTAGACTGGTACATGAGTCTAGACACAAACAATGCCCCTGGACTGACAAGGACACTGGCTGACATTAAGAAGTTATTGATTAATGAGTTCCAGAAGCCGATCTCAGAGGATCAGTACATGAATGAGATGATTGAAATAAGATAGAAACCAAGAGAATCGGTTTGGGAGATTGATCAAAGATTCAAACGACTGAAGGGAAAGTTAAAAAACCTTATGACTGATATGCAACATCAACACTTTTTTGTCAACTCACTACTTCCACACTTAAAATACCATTTACGGCAACAAAAATTTCAGACACGGGCAGAGGCTTTGCAGGCAGCCTTGCAACTGGAAGAGAGCCAGTACCAGCAAACATACGCATCTATTGAAGAATTGAAGGAGGATTTGAAGAATCTAACGTTTCAGCTAAACCAAAATAAGAACGAGGAAAAAAAAGAATCTGTTTGGTGTACCACATGCAGGATGAAAGGAAACCACAAGAACAAGTGTCCAACATTCTCACAGTATATGACAATAGGTATTCCAAATTCGTTACCACCAGGAGGACTGTGGTGCGAAATATGCAAGAAACTGGGTCATGACCCTTATCACTACATGATGATGCATAAATACCAGATAGTTCCAAAGAGTTCATATTGTACCTTTTGCAAGTCAGTGGGCCATGACGATAAAGATTGCAAAATTACAGAGCTGATGCGAGAAAGAACATCAAATGCATATAGAGTACAGACTGGAATGATGACTGGGAAAGCAACACCACATTTCAATCCAATCCCAACGCCATAGAACACTACACAACAATAGTATAATACTACACATTAACCATACAATAATGCGTAGAATCAGTACAACCCGGCATAGCCCCAGTACAATACCACGTAGTATAATTAGATACCTCAGTCTAATGCACTGAGAGGTGATCGAGCATGCTACAGAGGATGAGGATGATCCATAGGAGGTTTCAGAAGAGGCAGAGGACCAGTCATATGTTACAATTATAAAAAAATAGGACATTATGCATGACAATGTCCACTTCCACCAACAACTTGTATGTATTGTTGCACATTGGACAATGATACAGAGGAATGTCCGACACTACTAGTGAAGATTTAGAAAAAGAGGAACCAAAACAATCTGAATGTTCAATGGATTTCATCCAAAGCAAGGGATGAAGGATGAAATATTAACATAGTTACCCGCGGAGGAGCTAAAACAGGAACTGACTTAGTTCGACAGGAACCAACACAGAACCAATGGGTAAAGAAGAACATGAAACCAAGGAAGCAGTTTGATGCGCAAAAGGAAAAGGATATATTTAAGGAGGCCAGACAATAATTTCATAAGGAGGACACAACATCGACTTCAACTATGCAACAACACTAGGAAGCACCAGAATATGAGATTCTGTTGTCACTGGATCATACCAATGGGATGAACCCCATGGGACAAGTAAGTAAAATCAAAGTTTTTTTCTAATCATGTGTGAAAGAATTAAGTGATCCATCATTTATGAATATATTTCAAAACATACTAGAGAAATGTAGCCGTGAGACAAAAGAAAAGCTAGAACCAAAAATAGTTAATCACCTACACACAAGAAGAAGAACAAGTCATGAATTTAGACTGAATGCTAACATTGGGGATTTCAATATGGGAGACAGTATACTAGATCTAGGATCTGAAGTGAATGTATTACCAAAGAATACATGGAAATGCATGGGAGATCCACCATTAGGATACTCACATGTTCAATTAAAACTAGCAAATCAGCACAAATTCCTACCAATAGGTAGATTGAAAGGAGTGACAATAGATCTTGATGGAGTACGCACTAAAGAAGATTTTGAAGTCATTGAAATAGTGGATGGAACAACACCTTACGCGACATTGCTTCGTCTGGATTGGGTGTTTGAAAACCAGGCCATAATCAATTTGAAGACCAGGAAAATGACATTTGAGTCCGTAGAATATAGGGTCATTGCGCCATTAGATCCATTAGAAGGGGAGAGGTTTGTAGAACCTACTTGCCTAGACTTAGAGGAAATTGACCAATTGTACAGAACAACTGCGCATGATGAGGATTACATAAACCCAACTACAGATGGGGTACTTAGTTGGTGGAGCATTACTTCATGTGCAACAGACTCAGACACCAGGTTAGAAAATTGGCAACAAAGGCTACATGAAGTATCCACAAGAAGATGTTCAAGAATAGACCATGCAGTAAGATGGATAGGCACATAAATCATAGAACCACCCAGTTTCCACAGAAATAAATTATTTGGAAACATTCTTGACACAGCACGAAGACATAGTGTTAGAGAATCAAAGACTGTTAGCACTTGAATTAGCACTAAATTCCACACCGAAGAGATGGTGGGGTGCACTCAAAGAGACAATCACAGACTGGTACCAATGTAAGTGGTTACTACGCATAAGGTTCGGTGCAGAACAAAAAAACAACAACCAACATAAATATGAAGGACACAGAGCACCAACGGAACATTTGGAGGCATGTAGAATGTTGTGGAAAATGATTCCACCAGAGGAATGGCCTCATCACTTTATACATACTCTATAGGACATACCAACGAATTGGTATATGGACCAAGAATTACGTAAAGGAACTACGACATAGACGACATTGCAACATAATTTTTCCATCACTTTCTCATTCGAGCATGAGAACCCCAACATAGACACAACCCTTAAATTGATCAGAGGAGTAATATTCATCAAAGAACCAAAAGTAGAATTGATCACCGAAGAACAACAATGGAACAAGCAGACAATTAAGGAATTGTTTTCATGTTACCATGTAAAGTAGGAATCACCTAATGAAGATGATCCGCGCGATATCCATATCAAAGAAGTATAAGGTGAAAGAGATGTGGAAGACCAAACATAGAATCAAAATTCATTTACGCACCAATAAAGGTAAAGAAATTTAACATCGGAACAACTGAGCAACCTAAAATGGCCAACATTGGAGATTACTAGGATGAGAAAATAGTAGAACATATCACAGAGTTTTTATGTGAATAAAGTGACCTCTTTCCCACAACATTCACAAATATGAAGGGTATAGCCAGAGAACTGGGAGAAATGAATATACCACTCAGACATGAAGAGAGACCTATTAGACAGTGACCCTATAGACTGAACCCCATATATAAACAAAAAGTTAAAGATGAGATCGACAGGATGCTTGAAGCCGACATGATAGAACCAGTTGAGGAGTTAGAATGGATAATGTTGATGGTATTACATGACAAGAAACAAGGAAGAGGGATCAGGATATGCGTCGACTTGAGGAATTTGAATGATGCATGCCTACATGACTCACTCCCTACACTATTCATAAATGAAGTGTAGAGAACGTAGGATGACATGGAGCTTACTCATTCACTGATGGATTCTCAGGCTACCATCAGATTAAGATAGCATAGGAGGATAGACACAAGACCACGTTTGCGAAAGAATGGGGATCTTATCAGTACGAATTCATGTCATTTGGACTGAAGAACACACCCGCAATATTCTCCAGAGTGGTCATCGCAACATTCAAGGAATTCATACATCAATTTCTTGAAGTATACCTAGATGATTGGACAGTCTATAGTCTGTTGAAAAACCATGTGGAATTTTTATGGATGATGTTATAAAGATGCAGACAGTGCCAGATATCATTGAATATCATGAAATTCATATTTGGAAGATTGTTTAGGACACTACTGGGCCACATAGTATGCAAGCAAGGTTTATTAGTAGATCCAGAAATGATCGAAGTCATTGTTTACTTGCCAACACCAAAAACAGTCTGTCAGCTAAGAGAAATGTTAGGACACACAGGATATTATAGGAAATTCATCAAAGGATATGTGCAGATCACAAAACCAATGGAAAATTATTTATGTAAGGATACAAATTTTCAGTGGAATGACGAGTGTCAACACGGTCTGGATACCTTGAAGGAAAATATGGTTACCCCATCGATATTAGTATTTCCATACTAGGAAATGACATTCCATGTGCATGTAGATGCATCAATGATAGCACTTGGAGCTATATTGGCACATATAGGAATAAGAGACTTGGATCACCCAATAGAGTTTGCAAGAAGAAATTTATCAGACTCAGAATAGAACTATAACACAACAGAAGGAGAATCCCTAGCCATGGTCTATGCACTGCAGAAGTTCAGGCATTACTTGTTGGGAAAACACTTTAAGATGTTCACAGATCACTCAGCCTTGAAATATCTAGTAAACAAGCCAGTGTTGGGGGGGAGAATATGTCGATGGTTACTGCTATTTAAATAATTTCACTTTGAAGTAATAGTTAAACTGGGAAAATTGAATGCAGGACCTGACCACCTGTCAAGGGTCACAAATGGAGAAGAACCTATGAATCTAGAAGACAACTTTCCATATGCACAGCTATTCTCATTAAAAACTGTTGATGAATACTTCATAGATATCATTCATTACTTGAGTACAGGTACTTCTCCGCAAGAATATACCACCGTGCAGAAGAAGAACCTAGTAGTTCGCACTGTCGACTAACAATTGATTCCAGGAAACCTATACAAAATGGGCGCAGATAGCATTTTTCAAAGATACGTGTTAGAGAATGAAAGACAAAGAATTTTAGTAGAATCCCATGAGGGAATAGTAGGAGGACACTATGCAGGTAAATTTACCATGCAGAAGGTATTACACGTAGGACTATGGTGGCCAATGATTCAAAGAGACTCGAAGGAGTACTGTCAAAGATGCGATGTCTTCCAAAGGGTAGGCAAGCCCAACAGAAGAGATGAGATGACACTATGACCACAAGTATCATTATAGGGATTTGAAAAATGGGCAATAGACTTTGTGGGACCAATTAACCCACTATCCAAAAGAACAGGGGAAAGGTACATCATCACCGTGATGGAATATTTAACAAGATGGGCGGAAGCCACACCAGTAAAAGATTGCAGCGCAGAGAAAACAACACACTTTTTGTTTGAATAAATATTCACTAGATTTGGGTGCCCAATATTTTTGATGAGTGAAAAAGGCACACACTTCATAAAAAACACCATCTGCGCAATGAATTAAGAGTTTGAAGTCCATCACCAAAAGAGCACACCGTATCATCCACATGCCAATGGCACAGTGGAAACCTTCAAAATAATTCTGGAGAATGCACTGACAAAGATTTGTAACATCAATAGAGATGATTGGGACCTCAAAGTACCAGCAGTATTATGGGCATATAGGACTACATGCAAAAATTTGACAGGGCACACACCATTTAAATTGGTTTATGGCCAAGAAGCAGTAGTGCCATTAGAGTTTTAAGTACCCAACTCGTGCATAGCAACTATCACACAAATGACAGAACAAGGGGTAGTACAAGAGAGACTAAATCAGTTATTAACATGATCGACATGATTGAAATGATAAACAAGTGCAAAAAGAAAGAGACAAATCTTAGCACGATCGACACATCAAGAAGAAAATATTCAAGGAAGGAGATCTAGTATTGATGTATGACAATAAATCGTTTCAACACCTGAGAAAAATTAGAATGCATTGGTTAGGACCATACAAAGTAAAATATGTCATAGATGGAGGAGATGTACAGTTAAGAGATTGAACAGGTGCAGAACTCATATGAGTGATCAATGGGAGATGACTGAAGTTGTATAAGGACAGTCGACCACGCATCGCGCGGTAAAAAAAACAAAAAAAACTAAAGAAGGCACAGTATGCCAGAGATAGAAATGCCACATGAAGCTAGAAACATGAATTCAAAAAAGAAAGGACATTGGTTATATCCAAAGGGAAACAAGCGGTAAAAGGAAAGTCGACAAAAGAAGTACGACACTACAACACTAGGTATAATTAAAGGACGACAAGGATTGATGGGGCATCACATTAATCACACCAACTCGAGATGACAAAGAAAGAGTAATGGAAAGTATGAAACCAACACAAATGCATTGAACCCACATTTATGGTGCATTAAACCCATAATGGAGGAAGCATCCTTGAAAGGCTTCATGGCAAGATGATACAACACGCGAGCACGAGAGAAACTAGTCTATTCGCGAAAGGAGAATAGACATAGAGTAATAGCAGCTAGAATGCATAGAGAAAGGCTATAGAGAGCACATAATTCATTTGAACCCAACAAACATTCGATAGTCACCACTATGGCACCACCAAAGCCATAAGAAACAAGCCATAGTGCCATACTGACCAGGGTTCAAACTAGGTCACGAGGACCATTGGAAGAGAATGAACAACAACAGTCAGAGATCGTCAATATCGACGAAATCCCATCCCTAGAGACGATACCATTGAATTCCACACCGATAGTGGAATAAATTCAATAGCCAGAATCAGAGGCCATGAAAGTAGATACGCCAGCAGTGGCGTAGTAGCCTTAGAGACAAGAAGTCAAAACCCAAAAGGAGGTGCAACTAGAGAGCTCTGAAGCAGCCCTGGAAGTTAATGGAATGACACAGAATCTGGAAGCAGTAGTTGAGCATGGGTATCAAACGACCATCTCAGAACACCCAAGAAGGGAGACTATTGAAGATTCATCGGCTTGGCCAGAATAGCTTACAAGGGAACAACCAGAAGCTGCTAGAACTTCGAGCCAACCACCGTAGCAGAAAGATAAAATACAGATACCAAGCTCACCCCGCAAGAAACCTACAGTAGAAATTGTTCTACCACGCATACCAGCTAGGGTACAAGTAGGACCAGAGCTATTGGGTCATGTCGGGAAGTTCGAATATTCATACCATGATGTAGAAGACGAAGCCAAGTTCCCACAACATGCACAAAGGCTATTTATACAGACCATAGGCACAACTTAGCTTGGAGAAACGATTAACTAGACATACCATTGGGAAAATGTGCTAAGAACCAAATATCAATATAGCATAGAAAAACCTTAGAATAAGTACTCAACCCCTTGAAAAAGAGATAATTTCAGATAATAAGCCTCTTCGAGGGGGAAACCTTCTTTTACCCCACAAAAATGTTCAAGTACAAGATGATTCCAAATGCAAATGTCTCCTTGGTATATATAGGAGACTAGGAGGTATAAATACAACTAATGGAATAATGCCGACATAAATAAAATAACATTACTAATGTAATATGCCCCAATTAAGGGGTAATGAGCCAATATTGGGGCTTAACATGCCCCTCCCCTTGAGACAAGTGTTGTTCGCAATGCTTGAGTAACTCTGGATGCTTATGTATAAAAGACTCATCTTCCCAAGTGGAATCTTCAGCCGGTAGTTTC
>JZKD02S2334516.1:157941-171743 GCA_000966675.3 Picea glauca
CCTCCTTTTACCCCACATAAATGTTCAAGTACAAGATGATTCCAAATGAAAATGTCTCCTTGGTATATATAGGAGACTAGGAGGTATAATTACAACTAATGGAATAAAGAAGACACAAATAAAATAACATTACTAATGTAATATTCCCCAATTAAGGGGTAATGATCCAATATTAGGGCTTAACAAAATGGGAATCTTACGTATGTTGAACCTACCACATTTTGGCAGAGGACAAAAAACAACAGCATGTGTCAAGCAATTGTTAGCAGTCACACATGGAGGGGACATATGGCTGGAAACACTCATCCCCATAACTGTTGAGCTTATTGTGCAAATAACAAGCTTACCAATTCGGGATATGGATCCCGCATTGTTTTTGGATGACAAAACCAAGGAGAAAGCACTGGAAAAAGAAATAAAGAAGAAGCATGGAACCACCAGGGGGACAAGACACATCATTATCAAATGAATCAATAACACAACCACATAGTTGGGCACGAAAATATTAGCCTGCAAGTTGCTAAGAAAATGTTGCAGAGAGGAAGTACCAGCTGGAGTCATTGCAGTTGAAGCCCAGTGCATAGAAGGAACCTCAATGAGTTAGGTGCCATACTTATTGAAATTATTCCAAGAGGACTGTAAAGATGCTCAGGACCTAGGCAAAAATTTCCATTACTCATGGTTGATTACCTTAATAGCCTTCATTTGATGGCGAGAACTAGGGTATGTAGTTTTTTGTACCAGACCACAGCCAGTGGGAGAGAGGTATCTATTGCTGAGAGTCAGGATGAATTCCAAGCATAAGAGGGAGAATGGGATCATATTTGAATCATACCTATGAGAGATACAGGAATCCATCAGTCGATCATGGAGAATAACACCAGAGGATGTCACGTGATATGCGGACATCGCCAATTTTTGGGCCACACGACAAACAATGTGGATACAGGCAAGGCAGGATCTAGCTAAACAGTGGCTATCGATGCACTACTTAATCACAGAGAGTGATATCGACATGGTCATTAGTGAATGGCCTGACGAATGGAGAATCCCAGCCATTACCCTGGAAGTATTGCAAAGAACAGTAGAGGAATAGGTAGAGCAGGGAGAAACACAGTCTTCGGAAATCCAAGTGCCCAAGAGACCAAGAATGGGCCAAAGAAAGCCAACCCAGACAAACGAAGGGCCAAAAAAGACAGAAATCCAAAAGGGGAAGAAGGAGAATGCACATCCGACCAATGAATAGCAGAAACAGGCTGAGGGAGCACAGGAGATGCCCCAAATCCAAACACATAGGAACCAGGGGGAAATAAGAGATCAGTCACGCAGATAGAAGGTGTGCGCAAGAAATAAAAGGCACAACAAACATCACCAGAATATACGATCACGAAGGAAGATGGGGAAATGATCGCCAGAATGGTCCAGGATTGTCTAGCAGAGGACTTCGACCATGCAGCACATCATAGGGACAAACTGCAAAAAGAACTGCCAGGAATGGGACAGTTCCTTAAGAAATTTGGGGAAGTATAGATAGCAAGCAGCAACAGGAGCATAGAGCCATCAATGATACCGAAGAAAGAGTGGAGGTAGAATACCGATATCCATTCCACTCATTACCGCATGCAAACACAACAATCTACATCACACCTAACATGTTGCGCATGGATGAAATCATGGGGAAGACACCCTTGAAGGATTTAAACCACATCCAATTGGTATTGATGTAGATTCCATCAAGGGCACTACACAATTTGCAGGTTATCATTGACCATGAGGTACAGCCTCACGCACACAGAGACTTACAAAAGTTACAACAAGAAACAAAGAAGCAGGAGGCGCTCGAAAATTTTTGTGAGCAGGCCAAGTTCGAAACTCAAGAGGAAAGAGAATGCAGGAATGAACTGGAATGTGAAGTAGGAGGAATTTTTTAGAAAATTCCAAACACCGCGCAAGGGAATGAACTTCCAGTAGCAGAAAATGTTGATCAGATTGTGTAGGCCATCGAGAAATATTAGAAGGATATTGATAATATCTGAGAACAGCTAATACCCACCACTCCAACAACAGTGAAGGAGAAAAGGAAGCAGGAAGAAATAGCGTAGCTATAGGATATAGAAGAATAGGTTAGCATAGCAGCTAACTTGTTCGATAAAGAAACGCAACTTTGGACAAGGTTGGAGGAGGATCCACAAGTCTAACAGTGGGAAAAGGAAGAGGACAGGATCAATGCAACAATCCAAGAGCTCAAGAAGAAGCAGAAGACCATACCAATCCTAGAATGAGTCAAAGGGATGCATGAGATGAATAAGATGCCAAGAGCCAATTCTTTGTGGACATAGCTTAGGAGGGGGTGAGCCATGGTAATATCTGTGTAATGTGATGAATGCATATATATCTTTGCCTTCTTTCAATAGTTACTTGTTGCGTTTAATGAATGAATGATTTATTATATTGTTATGAAATATGGTTGTGTTGTTAAGGGAATAAACTGTGGAAGATAATGCATAATCGTGAATAATAGTATATTTCAATCACAATTTATAGTAGATGGCTCTGAGTAATGATCTCCTATCTCATACTCAATCCTAGGTTGCAAACACCTGAGTCTTACAGCCACCCATTTAAATATATTTCAGGTGAGACTGCGCAGCGCATTTTGTGTGTTGTGTTTCCTTCTGGTTTACCAGGAGGGTTGATAGTTTTAGAGGCTTTGTTGGAAACCCAAAAGACATGAACCCTGGGTCAAGAACTCATATGGTAAGAAAGGAAGAGTAAATACCAACAAGAGGTTTCCCATGATGTATTTTCACCTAGGATTGAAGATAAGAATCAAGAGGTCGCTCATTTTTCTTTGCAAGATAAAAGAGTTTTGCGCTCATCCATCTTTGATGAGTACTAAGATGAAGACGAGAAGATCCCTACCTTACATTTTGTTGACTTGGGGAGTATCCAGCCTCTGTATGATAGTTATGAATCAGATTTTGATGTGGATATCAAGGATTTCCAAGACCATACTATAGATCCTTTTCCTTTATTTAGTAAGGAAAAGCATTGGGCGGAAATCAGCCATCCTGGGCCCACAGAAGAAATTGAGAAGCATGTTAGGGAGAAACACCCATTCATTGATATACATGAAGAGATTTATTGCCTTCATCGGGTTGACATTATCAAAGAAGACAAAGAGGAAGTGGATAAGCATCTTGCATCAGCCTTTCACTCACCTATGCTTGCCACAAACATTCAGTCGGATGTGAGTAGCTGTAAGACAGAACATGTTTTCTATTACCAACCCAGTAAGTTTCATCCCCTATTTTATGAACCTGTAGGGGAGTACATGGAGTTAATTTGTTTCTAGGTATTGAAGCCTCCAAACTTTATCTTGCCTTCATCACTAGAAGGAAATATGAAAAATGTAATCCTTTTGTTGTCACAGTTTCATTATCTTTATTTGATCAGTGACTAAGTAAATAAGTTTTCAGTTAAGAGGTTACTTGACTGGCTCTGGTGGAAGTCCACTTTCACCTAGCACTTTGTAAAAATTGGTTAGTCTGGGAGTGTACATAAATAAGCTCCTTCTGGAGCCCATGTGTTTTTTTTTTCATTTTTATTAGAGTAGTGTACATATCTCCTCTTTTTCTTCAGCAAAAGTTTTGAGCTAGAATCCATAGCCCAACAGCTAAGGCACTAGAACTATGCATTCTTGGCAGATCAGAGGGAGCATGCCATCCCTTGTGGAGCCAAATTTTATCACATAGGGTTGTCAAGGGCCATAGGTGTGTGTCGATATACCCGACTCTATATTCTTTCCTCATCTCTATCCTTTTCGCAGAACAAATATTAATTTTTTCCCCCTTCGGCCTGTAAATCATTCTCTGTTTTCCCTTGAGTGAAATATTGGCCCCAAGCCCCTCTTTTTTCTCCAAGGGCGAGCACTCAAATCCTATGTTTCAGACACTAGTCTCCCTTCTTTCTCAGCTCACAGCCAGTCATCCAAACCCTTGATCTTGTAGGGTGCAGCCATGAACACAAAGTGAGATTTCTTAGCAGCATGTTTCAGGATTGAAGCATAAGCAGAAGTGAGTTTTAATCTTTCAATGACAAAGATTCTCATAACAGTCCAGATCAACATCTCAAGGGAATTCAGGAGTGACAACTTGCGCAAAGTATAGTGCCAAAGAAAAAGGCCCCGAAGTGAGTATGAACCGTTGATCTTAAAGGGGTCAGGTGGTAGTCGATCCAAGCCTTTGGGTAAATGAGCTTCGGGAGATTTGAAATGAGAAATGATTAGAATTCCCATAGACTCGAAGCCTCCAAAGCGTCGAATTTTTCGATGTTGCCAAAGTGGCCAAAGGCCCAAAGTCCCAAAGGCTTGAAATAGATATGATTCATTGATCAGCAAGAGCCACACGTCATTAGATCTGTCACTCCAGGATTTTTACTTCGGGATTTTTAAAATGAGAAACATTGCAAAGTCCCGAAGGGCCAAAGCCCGAATTGACCGAAGTCCTAAAGTGCCCGAAGAGAATCTAATTCATCGATTAGTAGGAGCCACGCATTGCCAGATCTTTCACTTTGGATAAAAACAACAAAAGACAAATAGAGTTTGAGAATTGAAATTCTTGAAGGTCGATCCACGAAGCAAATCTCAGTTGTTATTTTGAAGGGGAAGATCTGATTCGTCAATCTAAAAAGTGCCAGAGCTGAGCCTTTGATCAGAGGGCCTAATATTAGATTTCAAGATTAATGGTCATGCCAAATTGTGGGGTTGGAAGGTGCACACATTTTAAAATATCATGGGCGGGACGCAATCGGAACCGTGGTTTTTAGAAAGGGATGCGTGGCAGTTCATGGTGAATTGCGGGGACAAAAGAGGTTTTCTTTTAGACCTCCTTTGGTAGCACCCACAATCATGCAATTGCATAGGTTCATGGCCCTAGGTCACATTGAATATGGAGTGATGGAGAAGAGTTGTGCCAAAGGCTGAAAGAACCCATATTTGGTCACAGAAGAAGATCTGTTTGGCCTTGAGGCATATGGATTGACTCGAAGAAGTTGTGGGCACCGCCTAGAACATTCATGGGTGTCAGGCCTCGTCCTGATCCCGATGAAGGTAGTTATTGAAAATGGGGGTGGTGGTTGAGACCTCATCTCACCCCATAAATGGAATGCATGAAGAGAAGGGTCATGGGGGTCGAATGTCAATCTGAAATTTCCTGCAAGCACATAACTAAGTCGGGCTCGCGTCTGACATAAGAAGCCCTATACAGGCTGATAGAGTAGGCATCGACTGAAAACTTTGAATGCAAGGGTCCGATCACATTCCTGGTGGTTGCATCATTTTTAGTATATATAGGCAGTTTTGATATTTTGTTAAGGTCGAATGGTTGAGCTAGGCTCCCTACTATTGTAATATTTTGATGAAGAACACCGGTTCTTTGGTTGTGTCTTGATTTGAGACTTCTTGATTAGTCTAAGTCAGCTTTCTTACTCCATATTATTTGCCTCTGATACTGAGAGAGTTCACGATTGACTGATTCACATGGATTGTTGTAACTGTATTATGATGAATGTTTGAGTATAATGTTGTTATGATTTCTTTCAGTTTCCTTGAAATTTGAATCCAAGAGGATATTGTGTTTAAGTTTTTCTTCCTTAGGCTATTGGAAGGCCCGATGTTCACGACAAACCTCTACAATTTTATCACAAAAGTCTTCCTCCTACTCACCTTTACTTTAACTTACTGACTGAAGTTAATCCAAGACCTCAATTGCTTGTGCATACCAGTTCATATTTATGAGTTAGAACGTTATTTTCATTGAGTCTTCTCCATTTGGCCTCTTAAAATTCATTTACATTTACTGTATAAACTGTTGGGTACTAGGCTTAGCTTCTATGCAAATTGAGGGTGACTTCTAGTGCTAATAGGTGATATTTTAGGTCAGCACAAAGTCACCTTTGGTATACAACCGAAGGTTAACTTGGCGGTCAAAGGTGGCTTTGGTCCATTTTTTTGTTGCTTCATTGTTCTATAAGTATGTTTGTCGATCTTCATCGTGTGATTTGAGGGAGAACAATCATTTATCAAGGGATGATGTGATGGGTAAGAGCTCGATTATGATGCACAACATTGGGATTTCACACTTAAGAGGGAGTACGGATTCGATGCCATGGACTAAATGGAAGGGTGTGAAACTGGTGGCTATTTTAACAAATATATGATATTCCCATAAAGCTGGGAAAATAATATGATGCCAATTGGTCTTGTGTTTGTAAACTGTGCGTTGAAGAATATTTTTGAGAACATTTTTTATGGCCTCAACTTTCCCATTGGATTGTGGGTAATAGGGTGAGGTAAACTCATGGGTGAATCCTAATTTGGTTGATAGCTCTGTGAAGACTTCATTTTTGAAGTGCTTGTTGTGGTCAAAGTCTAGTTGCAGGGGGACCCCGAAATGAGAGACGATATTGTTGAAAAAGAAACACGCCATTGTTACAATCATATTGTTGAACGTGGGCATTGCTTCATCCCATTTGGTGAATCGGTCAATGACGATGACAATGTACTTGTGTCCATTTATGGACAGAGGGTTGCATGTCATGAAGTTGATGCCCCATTTACAGAAGAGGCTAGTCATGATTATAGGGTGCAAGAGGGAAGGTGGTGATCAAGCCTTATGTGCATATAGCTGACATTTTTCACATCACTTAACTACGTGGATACATTCATGAAACAACGTGGGCCAAAATTAACCCACTCGAATGATGTTTTGGGAAATGGACATGTCATAAAAGTGACCACTGCATGCACCATTGTGGAAGTCATTTAGAACTGTCTCGGCCTCTTCCAAGGTGAGCCATCATATAAGGAGTGTGTCAATGCCTATATGATACATAAACTCTCCTATGAAGAGGTATCATGAGGCTTGATGTCGAATACGACGACGGTTGTCCCGGGATAGGTGGGGACCGAATTTTTGAGTTCAGAGGTAGATTAAAATATCGTCATACTAGGGATCTATAGATGATATGAGAAATAAATTCTCATTAGGTAAATTATCATTGGTTGGGGGTTATGTAGAGTCAAATGGTAAGTCTACGAGGAGTTCAATGAGAATTAGGGATTTATTTCTCTTTGGGATGGTAAACTCTAGGTCGTATTCTTGGAGAATGATGATCCAGTGAGAAAATTTTCCATTGATCTACCGACGACTCAATAACTAATGCATGGGATTGGAATCTGCGACTACTTTGGTGGTATGAAGAAAGATATGATGGTGCATCTTTTGAACTACTAGGAAGACTGCTAGTGTTGTCTTCTCCTCATGATTGTACTTAAGAGGTGGCCCAGAGAGGTTCTTTCTAATGTAATACATAACATGTTCGCATTGGGAATCATCAACCTCAATGAGTACTCCAGAAACCGAAATTTCATAGGATGATAGGTAGAGTATGTAATCCCTATCATAGTATGGGGGATTGATCAAGGGGGATATTATGAGTGTTGTTGGATTACTGAGAGAGGGGGTGAATCAATAATAGTGCAATTATAATCCTTTTTATCCAAATTGATCCAAGTGTTATATCAATGTAGTATTATTATCCAATAATGAGAAATAAGAAATGAACAATCACACACATACATAGTGCACCAGTGTTTTACGTGGAAACCAAAATCGGGAGAAAATCACAGAATTCTTTTTCTTATATGTCTTGAAGAATTACATTCATTGGAAGCACCAACTTCCTTTGTTTTCCAGCTGCAACTGGAAGGAGGCTCCAACCCCATAGTTTCTCAGGATACAACCTGAGGGAAGCTCCAACTCCCCAATTCTATGGCTACTACCAGAGGGAGGGTACAACCCCCTATGTTCTCCGACTACAACCGAAAGGTGGATACAACCACCTGCCCTTGCCCCATCCTGCCACCTTGAAGTAGAATTAGAATGATGGAACCACTGTCAACCTGTCACTTTGAGATATACTCCTATAAAATTGTATCAACCTGTATCCAATATGTACAAATGCCCTGCAATCAATCTGTATCTGAAATGATCATGTATCCACAAAAATACAATAGATACATGACCTGTAGTGATATAGAACGTGTATGTATGCTCCCTAGATGTTATGCACCCTGCGTATGTACGTGCCCTATCTGTTATGTATCCTACATATGCCTTCTGAAACTAGGGTTTCCTTACACTTGAAAACTTATGACCCTTTTTAACTTCTTTCACATAGATTTGTAACATGTCACTGTATCCAGACTGTAACTATTCCCTATGCATGCATCCTTATAAATAACCTCTACTTAAGGAAAGTATGTATCTCTCTAGTCATGTACCATATAGGTATGTGTAATCATGAAAAAGTATAATATCCCTCACATGATCTTAGTCATCAACCCCTTTATGATATTCAACTTCTCAATACATCAATAAATACAATATCTCAACCATGTACCATAAAAAATCTTAGCCATATGCCAAGAAATACAAGATGTGCCTCAACAAGAAGTATCAATGATAAATATAACAACATTGTATTTCTGTAGATATGAATTATACAGAAGATCCCATGTAGCCACTAGTCTCTCTAGGGAGAATCCTCAAATATCCATTGTCATTCCTCATGCATACATCAAAATCCAACTATTCATAGAAATAAGACATACCTTTTGAACCAATGGATGGATATGATGTATTTGAGCACTCTATACCTTCCTGGGAGCTTGATCTCAGGATCTAGAACCTTTTCACCTTCATCTTCTAAAGTTACATGGCTTTATCAACATGTACTCACCCTATACATAGTCATCCCATGTACATACTCACCCTATACACAGCCAGCCCACATACGTACACACCCTCTACACATACAACTCATGTACGCCTCAGAAAATAGGGTTTTCTGTGAATCCGATAATTTCGTCGTCAACCCTTCATGCTACCTCAGATGTTCACCACTTAATATGTATCCACAAGTATTTACAAGAATATTTACACAAGAAAATATATATACAATATGTACAAGTGTGTCTTTATGAGTAAGCTTTATCTCTTATTTATATCTTCATGTAGCCTTACACTTTCCTTATTTTAGGGATTCTTCTTTTAAAATAATTTCTTTTTTCAAAGCAATTTGATTCTTGGGGGTTTCTATAAGACTCATGAGGGTTTTCCAACTTTATATGGTCATAAATATCTAACCGTGAGTTATGTGATGTTCCACATACCACCGGAAACGACATGACAAGAACTATCCATATAGGATATTTTCACTCACAAATTCATTGTCCTTCATCTCATTATTACTCAAATAAGCATGGGTTCTCTCACTCTGCAAAGCATCTTCCCGTGAGGGATTTCACCATAAAGGGACCACTTTGGAGTTCATCCATTTTTACTTCTTATAAACCATGACAAGACAATAATGAGTCATCTTTACATCAAACAATCTTGGGTCCATTACCCAAGCCTTGTACCACGAGCCTTTCTTCAAGGGTTGACATCAATGACAACCAACCTTAATAAAAAATCTCCCTTTTTGGCATTGATGGAAACACTCTGATGCAATACTGAAATCATATCACTCATGCTCCCCCTGGACCATGCCTCTGTCCTCTATATCTGATAAATCTGCTCCCCCTGGAACCATCTCCCCCTAGAACCATGCCTCTATCCTCTGTATCTAATAAATCTGCTCCCCATGGAACCATGATTGTGTCCTCTGCATCTAATAAATATCTTCCTCTTTGTCATCAATGGCAAAGGTATCTTTCCATCCTGGGTTGCTCCCCCTGACTGAACTATCCTCTTATGGTGCTTCCTCATGTAAATCTAAGACATATAAGATAAGCATTCAAAAAGCATTCATTTTGGAGTAGAAATAACTCCAAGTCTCTGGCGAAGATATTCAAAGGATTCCCATGGAAGTGGTTTTGTGAAGATTTATACCACTTGTTCTTTTGTGCCCACATACTCAGCTCTAATGTTCTTTTCTACAACCTTCTCCTGTAGAAAGTGATACTTGATTGGAATGTGCTTCGTCTTGAAGTGCATCACCGAGTTCTTTGAGATATTGATGGCGCTTGAATTATCACAATAGATTGGAATGGGCTCATCATAATCAACCTATATATCTATCAGAGTTTGTTTCATCCAAAGAACCTGTGTACAACATGATGCTTCTGCAATATACTCTGCCTCGGTTGTAGATAAAGATACTGATGATTATTTATTTATTTTCCATGATACCAAACACTCACCTAAGTAGAACACTGCTCCACTGGTGCTTCGTAAGTCATCAATACAACCTACCCATTCTTCATCTGTATAGGCAATGAGTGATAGATATTTTCCTTTTGGATACCATAATCCAAACTCTTTTGTTCCTTTGAGATATCTAAAAATCCTCTTTACTACTAATACATGTGATTCCTTTGGTGTTTCTTGAAATCGTGCTAGCTCTCCAACTGCCTACATTACATCTTGTCTAGATGTTGTCACATATAGTAGGTTGCCAATCATTGACCTATATTTCCTCTGATTTGTAGACTTTGAATCATCATCTTTGCTCAACTTACAACTGGTTTGCATGGGAGTGATAACTGGTTTTCAATCTTCCATTCTGAACCTCTTTAACATTTCTCTGATATAATTGGTTTGAGAAATAAAAATTCCTTGGTTTCTTTGATGTATCTGAAGTCCCGGAAAGAAGGATATTTCTCCAAGTAACGACATTTCAAATTCTCTATGCATATCTTTTGCAAATTTCTAGCTTAACATGTCATCATCACTACCAAAAATAATATCATCAACATAAACTTCAATTAATAAAATATTACCTGACTTACCTTGATGTAGAGGTTGTTGTCTGCACTTCCTTTTTTGAACCCTATCTACTGCAGATACCTATCCATTCTGGAGTACCATGCTCTAGGAGCCTGTTTTAGACCATACAAGGCCTTCTTTAATTTACACACATAATATGTGTTTTCTAACAACTGAAATCCTTCTGGTTGTTCAATGTAGACTTCTTCTTCAAGTTCCCCATTCAGAAAAGATGATTTTATGCCCATCTGATATACTTTAACATTTTTGGAGAATGCATAAGATAAATGCAAACGAATTGCTTCCATTCTAGCAACTGGGGAAAATGTCTCTTCAAAGTCGATTCCTTCAATCTGTGCATATCCTTTACATACCAATCTAGCTTTGTTCCTTGTAACCTATCCATCTTCTTTCAATTTATTCCTGAAAACCCATTTTGTGCTGATCACATTCTTATTCTTTGGTCTCAGAACCAATTCCCAAGTGTCATTTTTCTCTATTTGATCCAATTCTTCATCCATGGCCTTATTCCAAAATTCATCCTTGTTGGCTTCTTCAAAACAGTTTGGTTCAATTGTAGATAAGAATGCCAGGTGTGTTTGTTTTGGTGAATGGATTCTTCTTCTAGTCTCAACTCTTGCATCTTTGTTCCTGATAATTTGATCTGAAGGATTATTCTTCTGTACTCATTTATTGGGTGTCTTTGGAGACACTTGCTGAAATTTATCTTCTTCTTCTGTCGGATTCTATTCATCTTCCTCTTGTACTTATTTTTCATCTCCTTCTTCGAAAAGTTGTTCCATTGGTTTCTTTTCTTCTTCCTTTGATTCTGGTCATCCTGTTTCATCAATTGTTACATTGATGCTTTCCACAAATTTGTTCAATCTTAGATTGTAACACTTGTATTCTTTCCTTGTACTTGAGTAACCAACAAGTATTCCTTTGTCCACATGAGAGTCAAACTTTCCCATTCTGCCATCTTCTCTTTTGATGTAGCATTTGCTTCCAAAAACTATGAATTGCTTCACATTTTCTGGTCCTCCTTTCCATAGCTCGTAGGGAGTTTTATCAGTGTCATTTATGAGAATTACTCTATTTTGAATGTGAAATGTTGTATGCACTGCCTTTGTCCAAAATATATCTGTCAATTTGGAGTCCATTATCATTGTTTGATCCATTTCTTGTACTGTCAGGTTCTTTCTTTCAACAACTCCATTCTATTGAGGTGTCCTAGCAACAGAGAATTGCCTTTTTATTCCATGAATTCTATAGTAGTCCATAAATTCCTTTGAAGTGAACTCTCCTCCATTATAAGATCTGAAGAATTTTATTCTTCAATCCATCTCATTTTCAACCATTTCCTTGTATATCTTGAAGTTTTCAAAATCTTCTGACTTGTTCTTGAAAAAGAAAATTGTAGTCATTCTTGTATAATCATCAACTAATAACATAAAGTATATCTCACCTTTTAATCCCTTTGTTGTACTTGGTCCAACTAGATCAGTGTGCACAATTTCCAGTGGTATTTTTGTTGAATATTCCTTTGATTTGAACTTGGTCTTTGTTTGCTTGTTGACAATGCCTGCATAAAGTGTTGGTTGGTTTCGTGATATGGGGAATTTATTTGAATGCTTCTCTTTTGCTGACTTTGACAAGGTTATCAAAATGCATGTGACCCATTCTTTTGTGACATGGCCAACTTTCATCTTCCTTTCCTAGACAACACTTTTCATTTCCAATTTCACTTAACACATATATGTTGTTTGAAGTTCTTGTAGCTGTACTGACCAATTTCCTTGAACCTTCTTTTCGTATCTCATACTTTTGTGAATTGAAAGTAATTTTATGACCTTGGTCACACATTTGACTCACACTTAGAATATTATGTTTCATATCTTCTACCGGTAGAACATTGTGTGCCTTTTCATTCTTGTTCCCAATTTGGAATGTGCCTTCTCTAATGATTTTGGATGAATTATCATTTCTGAAGGGGACTGATCCATTTTTTTCTTTTCATAATGTAAGAAATTTGTATTTATCACCTATCATGTGTTTTGAACACCCACTGTCAACATACCAACTGTGTTTCTTTTAATTAGCTTGTAGAGAGACTGTGCATTCTTCATTGCTATATTGATATTGCTTTCTTATCCATGTCATTTTCTGAGGTTCTTGTTTGTGACTATTGTTATTCTGTTGAGGTTCTTTAGGAGGGACTGTCATTCTTCAATCTTTGGCCATGTGTCCAAAATTGTTACATTTGTAACATTACACTTCAGTGCTCAAAGATTCAAACATGTTGTAACTTCTTCTTTGTGTTTTACTAGGTATTCTTGAATAATCCCTTTGTGTATGACTCTCAAAGTTGTTATTGTTCATGTTGTTAGCTCTACAGTTCACATCTTATATCCAAAATTATAACATGCATAACATAAACCAAAAAATATAGTTTGATACCTAGGACTTGAATATCTTCTGAAAGGACGTTCTCTTATGAATCCTTCTTCTTCTTGAGGCCTATCTATCTGTTGTTGATTCTGAAATATGAATCTTCTTGGTGGAGGAGTGTTCATGTAATCTTCCTTGTATCTCTTCCTATCCTCTTTTATTTTTTTTGCATAGCTCTTCGGATTTGTTTCTTTCTCTGCTATTTTGGAGCTTGATCCCTTTTCTGTCTGGTTGTATCCAAGTCCAGACTTGTCAAGATAATATTTTTTACTATTGATAATGTCATCCAGAACTTTTGCACTATTCTGCATATTTTTCTTTTGAATATCATTTCTTAGTGTGACAATCTCTTCTTCCAAGTTGCCAATGATCTTGTCTTTTCTTATAGTTGTTCTTTGACTGCTTATTCAATTCTTTTATATTCTTCTATTTGAACCTTCAATTTTGTGATCATTTGTTCTAGTTCTCGAGTGTCCTTTTTCTTGTCTAGTTCTACTTGTAGTTTCTTGTTTTTCTTCTTTT
>JZKD02S2334516.1:190119-226045 GCA_000966675.3 Picea glauca
TCATCTTGTACTTGAACATTTAAGTGGGGTAAAAGGAGGTTGCCCCCTCGAAGAGGCTCATTATCTGAAATTATCTCTTTTTCAAGGCGTTGAGTACTTTTCCTGAGGTTTTTCTTTGCTATATTGATGTTTGGTTCTTAACATGATTGGAGTTGTTACCATCTCTACATATTGAATCATATAATGTCATAATGGATCATACTTCAAATTGTATTTATGTTCCTTACAAGTCACCTATGAATTGTTGAAATTGCTTGAATTTCTTCGGGTAATATCATAATTTTCTTTTTTCTATTATGTAAAGTGCTTGCCATAGATTTCTTCTTGGAAAACAAGTTACTGGAGCATATCTTACACAAGAAGACAAAAATAACAGGTTTTTTTTGTTGATGATCAACAACAGGTTAGTTATATTTTATTAGTTAATTTATTTTTGAATGAATAATGATTAAAAACTTAAACTTAAAATGATTTGGTCACTTTATTTATATCATCATAAATCATATTCATTCCTTTGGTTGTTAGTGTGATTAATTAGTTTTAGATTAGTTTTTCTTATCCTCGTGTGTTACTTAAACTATGTTTGAGTAGTAAAATTTTCATCTTCACAAGGCTTTACACAAACCTTGTATATGTACATAAATATTGTATTTTATATAAATAAGACTGTGTGGTATTTATATATTAAAGATAGATATAGTAGCAAATTTACATAGTGCTTTTGTATAGATAGATACTCATTTTTCTTTCTTATTTTACCTTAGTGTTTTCACTGACTAACAGAGTTGTAAAACACGTCAGGGTAGGTTATTTCAAACAGATTGGGTCACTTAGACAACCCCGGACCAGATCTTCCCTTCCCATTGATAGTGTGTTCACATATGCCCCTCAACACGGTGATTCTTTGCTAGGATACTATGAAGCCCAGTAGGTGGCTTGTAATGACACAGAAGACACATTTAAGTGGGTTGAGTTGTATGTTGCACCTTCAACAACATTAAAATATGATTCGTAGATCATCTATGCGTTGGGAATTTTTCTTGGATTGAGTGATGAGGTTACCTAGGTAGGATAGGATGATGCGATCAATATCGTGCAAGGAGTATGTCATTGTGCATTGGAAATTGGCCCTGACATTTTAGAGTCTAAAGGGCATGATGAGATAGGAAAAATTGACCCATGGGGTTTTGAATGCGGTTTTGTATTGATTTGCATTGTGTATTTGGATTTGGTTGTAGCTGGATAATCCATCCATGAGGCATAGGACTTCATGAATGGTGCATACATCAATGAATTTATCAATGAAGGGGTTAGGAAAGTTGTATTTTGGACAAGCTTGGTTGAGGTCATGGAAGTATGTGAAAAATCAAATGATTCCATGGTTTTTATTGATGGGGAATGGATTGGAAACCTAGGATGTGTATTCAATGGGGTATATGAAGCCATTTGTATGTAGTTTGTTGATCTCAGCTTTGATCGCCATGGATTTGGAGGGGTGTAGGGGGCATTTCTTTTGGTGAATGGGGGAAACGTCAGGCCAAGCGTTAATGTGATGTTTAACAATGGTTTGGTCTAACCTTGGAATTTCGGTGTATGACTAGGCAAACACATCCTGATATTCCTAGAAGAGAGCTTTGTATGCTACAATTTCCTCTGGGGCTATGCATGCTACAAAATCACAGTCAAGCACAAAGCCTCGACCACATGAATTACTTCTCACAATGAAACTCAAACTACTTTTTCTACACTACATTCCTCTTTATTTATACTTTACAAAATCTTACAATAAAGCCTAAACATGGGGAAAACCCATGGGACAACATTTTATAAATGGGTTTCAAAACCCTAGAGGACCCCTTATTGGGTCCTTGTAACCCTCAACATAGGTGAGATCAGAGAGATCATATCCTCTTGGGCGCTCCTACTTTTATCATCGTGTCGAAGTCCAAAAGTGGGCCAAAACTTACCAAAGTTTCCCCAAAACATGGTCGAGGGCCAACAGGCCCCCAAAACTCACTTGTGACTCATCCTGAGTCACTCAGGTCTTGACAATGCTACTTCAAAAGCCTCGATATTAATTCCATATTCCTCAACTTGTTGCCTCACCTTAGCCTCCTGCTCAGTGAGCTCCTGGACTGTCTTCTTTGTAACAGGCCCTTCCAGGAGTTGTTCTACTGCTGCAACTACTTGATCTAATTGTGAACCCTAGCCATCGATTTCCTCAAACACCTTGCAAGATTCGTCCTACATAGGTTGTAACTTATGTGTTAATTCCATCACCTTACCCTGGAGGGTAGTGTTCTACTGTTGTAATGTGTGCTACTCCTGGGATCTCTTTATCCTTTCTACTGTTGTGAGTAGCTTCCTCTGCAACTGCAATGAAAATTCTTGTTGTTGCACCTCCTGTAACTAAACCTATAGCTTCTTTAACTTTGTATCCTCAGTGAGGCATTCATATATCTTGGTGCTCCTGCCACTCAACTATTTACATGCCAAGGCGAGGTCTTTTCTACTTTCTACTATGTTTTTGGTAGACTCCTCCCTCTGTTCATGCACCTTATGCGGGGTGCTCGGCACTGTTCAGGCCTCTAGCTCAGCTATCCTAGACTGAAACTGTTGGAGGGTCTCTGCGAGCTTCGCTACTTCAGCTTCAATAGGTTCCTTCTCCTCCTGTACCAATCCTGGCAGAAAGTGACATGCTTTACTTACTGCTTCTTTGACCACGACCTACTCTACAAGCAACTTCTCCTTTTCCTTTTGTAGTTGGGCTTCACCAACTCTCTTTTCCTCCTAAATCTTCACTTAAATATTTTCTTTCTCACTTTCATGGGCAGCTACAATGTCCTTATCTACTCATAATTTTACTAGGACTTCATATTTCTCCTTTTTCAAGGCTTCTGTAGCCTTCTCCTTTTTTTCATGAGCTCTTTGGAACTGAGCTTCTATTTCATCAGCAAGAATTCTTAGTTGGGCTACTCTTTCAGTGGTCATTTCTCTTTTTTCCCTTCTATATGTCTTCAAACCTGCCTCCAATACTTCGACCTGTCTTGGAGGTACTCCTTTAAGGTTAACCTCAACATCCAAGTTGGGTCTATCCTGCAGTGTTGTGGGGTTGGAAAACTTGATCCTATACTGGGGGAGGGTGATCCAAATCCCTAGTTCACCCTATGGAGTTGGTTCATCCTCCAAGTATGCATTATGTGATGAGGAAGGCACAGATGGTGCAGTAGGCACTACGCAGACCAAACAAACAACCTGTTGCACTTTCTTCAACTCCCTCTCAATATTTTTATACAACTCTGCATGTTTCTCTTCGTATCTCTGCAGCATGTCTTCAAAGGCATCCTCCATAGCTCTACGGACCATACTAATATTGTCGTCAGTGAGAGTGACTTCCAACTGTGGCTTATTGTCACACATTTTCTTCCTTGTTGAAGGTTTCTGTGGAGAAACTTTCCTCTTTTGTGGTGTCACTGTCCCAATAGGGGGATCTTCATGTGGTGTAGATTTGCCTCCCCCTTTCTCTTCTTCTCCTTCATCTCCTCCTCCCTATCCTTTTTATTTGTCTTCTCCTCCTCCTAGTGAGCCAGACCCGTTATCTCCAAAAGTTTTGTCATCTTCATCACTCTCTATGTCATGGACTTCAACCTGCTTTTTCTACTTCTTCCTCCCACTGGATTGTATGACATGTTCAACTCATGTAACTATCAATCTTCCTATAGTGTCAGTGTCAGAAAAATCTACATCGGCGACAGCTACAAGAAATTCTTTTGGCCATTCCTTTGTAATTTTTTCCATATCTTCATCCTTGGGATTATAGTATGAATGTAATTCTTTGTGGTGCTCATATCTTCACGCGGTGATGTAAATGAAGTGGGGATCATCATGAAACTTAGCTATGGGCCAGTACTGATGCAATGTACGTGGTGTCATACGTGACAATGATTCAATGGTGAACTTCAACTATTGATCATATCTGTGAAACATAGCTTTAGACTGCCACTACTTCGTCAGGTCATTAGTATACCACAAGGTGGAAAACTGACTGGCTAGGGGCTCTGTAAGTTAAATATCTGGGAAGTTAGCTCCTTCAGGCATCTACCAAGCCACAAATATGATCAAGATGATCAACCAACTATAGTGAAACTCATATCCCAAATCCTGGGCTTCACAACAATCCTTTTCTAGCTCAATGATGAGGTAGTTCACCCAGTTCATCTACATGCCCTCCACACACTTTCCTGTGAGTTCCACCATGAACCCAGTGACCTTTGTGGGGAGGTTCTTCCTCACTAGATTTCTAGCTAAGAGTTGACAAGAAATGCACACTATGCCATCCTGTATGGAGGCTACCTTGTAACCTCGCTTCCCCTTTTCTACCTCTCCATAGGCTTATTTGATGCATTGTGCTAATGAAGAGTCTAAGGTCTTCCCTGGATAGAACTGTTGTGGGTCAGGACCCTTCAAACTTAAACCTATAATCTGATGGATTAGCGTTGGATCCACAGTAACTATCCTGGCGCGCAATAGGTATCCTCCATGATAGCATGACAGAAGGAGTTTATCGCAAGTGTTAACCTCCTGGGGGTGGCAAAAACGCAGAATCTTCATCATGTTCAATATGGTTTACTGTGCCGACCCCTTAATCCATGATTGTGAAATGAGGCAAGGTTTCTTTTTGGTTGTCTTCATTAAGTAACAGTGAGGATCTAGTGTGACATAGTTCTTTCAGTCTCCTAAGTTGAAGTCGTTGTGCTTCAACAACGAGATATGTCCTAACTAACTCTCGACTATGTGAATTCCTTTTAGAATTTATGTAGTGAATACAGAGTACTCAATATCATGAGGGATACCGTTGCGGTTAACAATGTCGGCTAGAGGCAGAATATATTCAGGCAGGATCGACAGGATCTGCTTCGCATTATCCAAATCACCAAGGTGCTTACTACTATGTTCAGTTAAGAGGTTGATGCAGGTGGAACGACGTCCAGTCGAATGGGAATATTGCAGCCCCCTAGTCGATGATACTTGAATACCTTCAGATACAGGTCTATCATCCATGAGAGTCTTAAGAAATTCCTCAACATACTTCTCCAAATAGTTGGGTTCACCCAACATTCTAGCTTTTAACAGACAAGCAGGGTAGACAAACGGACAGGTGGGGTATAGTTTCAGATAATGACAAGAAGCACGGCTGGACACTTGGACAGTTCTCGTCTTAGCTCATTCAATCACGGGTATCAAAAATTGGTCCCAACATCACCATCAATGAGTTTAATAAGTTGGGTGGTCGTGATAGATCCTCCAACAGACAAGAACTAGAGTTAAACGCTTCCATTAATGTAAATCTAGTCGTTATGGTGCGGTCTCAATGTCCAAAAGCATTCCATTAACCCATAAATGTGTTTCCTAACAATTATGGAGTGTCATTCTAATGGTTGGGGTGCATCCAATGGTTATATAACTTCCCTAGGGCAAATTCCAAATCTACACGGACCTACTGTTCCAGCGAGGTTCAAACCCTACGAACCTGCCTCTTGTGAGGTTCCAGTCTGTGAAGTCTTCCATATGGTTTCCATAATTTCTTATATCTTTTCCAACTTAACCTTGTTTTTATTGATATTCCTTTCCTTCTTTCCTATTATCTAAGTCTCTTTAACTGATTCTGGAATCCTCTTTCCATTATTATTCTTATCTTCCCCTAGCATATTGTCTTCGCACTATCGAGATACCCTCAAAGGTTTTGAAGTTAATATCCCTTTTCTTAATACTTCCTGAGTGGGCACACTTTTCTCTTGGATAGATAGGTTTGTCAAGCCTTCTTGCATTCTTTCAACCTTGATAGATAATTATTTTTCTTTCTATCCCTCCTGCGTTTTTTCTTTGCTCAGTTGCTTTGACTTATCCTCTTGTTCTTCTATTAGTCGGTCTATTTTCCTAGCTATGAAATACCTTAATTATTTATTTTTATTTTATGTAGCTTCTTCGTCTTATTTCCTTATGATCTGATCCTTCTCAATCCAAGTCTTACCTAACAAAAGTGGGAAAGGGGCTTTATCCTCAACAAACCTAATAACTTCAAATTCTTCTTCAGTCGATGTTCCATGAACAATAATAGGTACAGTAGTTACTCTTCCACATAAAGTTATCATCTTTCCCTTAAACAAGCCTATCCTTCCCAAAGAAGGTATCACAGTAGGCTTTCCCAAAATTTTCCAAGTTTCTGCTGTCATAATATTCACTTGCATTTCTTCATCCAAGACTATACGGTTTGTGTCAAAGTATTTTATTCTTGCACTTATCCATTGTTTTTCTTTCAAGATTTCTGGTAAAATTACATGTTTATAAACATCCATCGTTTCTTCCAACTATAATAACATAGTCTAAGATTCCTTTGACCTTTTCTCTTTATGACTTTCTAACATACCCTTAGTCTCTTGACTCTTTTCATAATTTTCTTGTCTTCTTTCCCTCCCTTCAACTATAGCAATCATCCTCGGACAATCCTCAACCTCATGACCAACAACCTTACAATAAATAAAAATATGGCCTAGCCTAGGGAATTCCTTAGCAATATGTCTCGGCCTTCTGCAACTATAACAAAAAGTCAATCCTCTTTTTCTCTTAAATGTTCCCCAATCTTTTCTATACTATGCACTTCCCCTAGGATCATAGTGTTGGACCTGCAATCTGCAAAAATTCTTTATAGGTTGTTGCATCCACTTATTAGTCCAAAAAATCTTTCTATGCATAGGAATAACATATATTTATTCATTTTCATTAAATTTACTCAAATCAACTCTTTTTTTCAACTGCGCCCTAGCCTTCAGACTAGGACAAAATCTATTAAACATACTTAAATTCATGCTTTCAAAACAAAAAATTTCACTTATCTTTCTCTTTCCAAAGAACAAAGCTTACCTCTTTTAGAATCTTACCTATTTTCTTCAGAACAACTTACTTTCTTGGCACAAATCTTCGCAAGTCAAGTAGAGTATTGCGCACTTCAGCAACAGATCTACACACAGAGGTTCTCTTTTTATTTACTTTAGTTCTTAGAAGTCATAGTTCTAGGTCCTGGCAACGAGACCATTTGTTGTCACAGGGGAATACCTAGGGTTCAACACTTAACAACGCACCAACAAAACCCTGAATACCATCCCTTTCAGCAACACCTACAAAGCAGGTGAAGTCTTACCCAAGGTAGAACCAGGGGGGGTTACAGGATGCAGGTGTCTGTAACCAAGCTAGGACACGAGTTTGTGATAAGATCACTTCACATAATACTCTATTAACGCTTAGGATGTGAGCATGCATTATTTTATTAACCTCATTAACATCGCAAAGCATAATCAAAGACAGATCTAGCACAGTAACAACAAGTGATTATGCACCCTGAGTACTTAGCACTTACCACTATAAGTTAAATCTAGCATTCATTTACCCTTAACATAAGTAAATTACTTAAGCAACAAAATATCTATCTATTACACATAATAATCAAAGCACTAAGAAGATTCATAACAGAAATAACACAACACAAAGAAAACCATGAGACACCATATATACGTGGTTCACCCCAGGGTGGGGCTACATCCACAAACTGCTTCGCCTCTTTATTATTTGCCAAGACCTTACATCCAATCACTCTTGTGCACTAATCCACAGAGTCGAACTTCGCACAAGACACGAGATCTGTGCACTAATCCCTAGATCCTCCTTCCTTGCCTTCCAAAAATAGGTCAAATGCAGAAAGCCACAATATCTATCACAACACTTAGCACTTTCTACAAAATCACAGTCGAGTACAAATCCTTGACCACATGCATTACTTCACACAAAGAAACTCGAACTAATTCTTATACACTACATTCCTCTTTATTTATACTTTACAAAATCTTACAATAATTCCTAAATATGGGGAAATCATGGGTCAACATTCCATAAACCCATTACAACACCCTAGATGACCCCTTATTCGGTCATCATAACCCTCAACATAGGTGATATCGATGATATCAGCTCCACCTCGTCACTCCTACTTTGATTATCGTGTCGAAGCCCAAAAGTGGGCCAAAACTGACCAAAGTTTCCCCAAAACTTGGTCGATGGCCAACAGGGGTGGGTATTGGATTCTTGAACCAGTATGCATGTCCATAAGGGATGAAATATTTTTCTTTGATGGTACAAATAGGGGCATCTATTGGTGGTTGAAAGGAAATGTATGCCAGAAAAAGGGATCAATGATGAAAAGCATCACAGGGGTAATTGGGTGCGCATAGGACTTCTAAAATGTCTCCATCGAACTAGAAGGTGATGGAGTATAGGGAGTTTATAACGAGGGAGTGTGGGGTGTTGATATTCATGGGGGAAGTTGGTGGAGGTTGGATATCATCATTTGTCCTTGAGGTAGATGGACCTACATGATATGAATAGGAACTGACGGGAGACTTCATGAACCAAATATCCATATGTGAACTGGATGTATTGTGGTATGGAGGAGGGAGAATCTTGTAAACCGGTGTTACAGGAGAGTTGGGGGTTTTGGGGGGAAGTCCTCACATCGTGGTAGAATTTAAAGAGGGGTTAACAGATGGGGGATGAGCCATGGGGGAGGTATGCCATGACTTCTTGGATGGTGATCATTCACTGTTGGTTTCACTGGGGTTGGTACACTTGGTGGAATGGGTGGGATGGAGGCCCTCTAGCATGTGCATCCCTTAATGATGAATGGAAAATGATATGTGTAATGGTACATCTGGTAAGATAGGGGGTGTTTATTTTGGCGAATGGGTGAAACTTTAGGCCAAGCGTCAATGTGATGTTTAACAATGGTTGAGTCTAATCCTGAAATTTTGGTGTATGACTAGGAAAACACATCCTGATATTCCTAGAAGAGGGCTTTGTATGCTACAAATTCCTCTAAGGAGTATTATATCCCTAGAGTAATTTCTTCCACGATATTGGGTTTCACCGAAATATTTTTTATGATTGTGGGTGAGATATTGGCCATGTTACCTTCTTCAAATGTTTTGAATGTTAAGATTTATGTGGTGATTGTTTTCAGAAATTTTCAGATAATCCACAGTATTGGTGATTGTTTGTCGACGTTTTGGATCTAGATCAGGATCCATCTTCAGGATGTAAATCCAAGGATAAAATTAGAAAGGAGAAGCAATAAATATCATCTTTTTTGGAGGGAGAAATCTCAAAAGTTGGCTTAAACCCTAAAATTAGTTATTTAATATTTGGGTAAGATATTTGGATCCCTACATTCTTTCAAGAACTCCAAATCTGCCACTCTTCTTTGAATTTTTACCCTGAGATTTTCCAGAACTCGGATTTCATCAAGAATCTCCTTTCCGTTGTTTTCGTAATTTTTTGGATAATCCACAATATTGGTGATTGTTTGTCAATGTTTCAGATCCATATCAAGATCCATTTTTAGGACATAAAGATGGATCATGATCTGGATCCGAAACGTTGACAAACAATCACCAATACTATGGATTATCCAAAAAATTCTGAAAACAATGGAAGGGAGATTATGGATGAAATCTAAGTTCTATAAAAGCCCAGGGTAAAAATTCAAAGAAGAGTGGAAGATTTGGAGTTCTTGAAAGAATGTAGGGATAAGAATATCTTACCCAAATATTAAATAACTAATTTTAGGGTTTAAGACGATTTCTGAGCTTTCTCCCTCCAAACAGGATGATATTTATTGCTTCTTCTTTCTACTTTTATCCTTGGCTTTTATTAAAATGTGTTAGGGGTGGGTATTGGATTCTTGAACCAGTCTACATGTCCATAAGGGATGAAATATTTCTCTTTGATGGTACAAACAAGGGCATCTATTGGTGGTTGAAAGGCATTGTACACCAGAAAAAGGGATCGATGATGAAAAACATCCCAGGGGTAATCGGGTGAGCGTAGGACTTCTAAAATGTCTTCATCAAACTGGAAGGTGATGGAGTATAGTGAGTTTCTAACTGGGGATTGTGGGGTGTCAATATTCATGGGGTAAGTAGGTGGAGGTTGGATATCATCATTCGTCCCTAAGGTAGATGGACCTATAGGAGATTAATAGAAACTTTCGGTAGACTTCATGAACCAAATATCCATATATGAATTGGATGTATTGTGGTATTGAGGGGGGGGATCTCATAAACCAATGTTACATAAAAAAAAAAAAATTTGGGGGGGGGTTTGGGGGGAATTCCTCGCATCGTGGTAGAATGGAAAGAGGCATAAATGGAAAGGGGATGAGCCATGGGGGAGGTATGCCATGAATTCTTGGATGGTGATAATTCATTGTCAGGTTCACCTCGATTGGTACACTTGGTGGAATGGGTGGGATGGAGGCCTGTAATGATCCCAAGAAATTATTCTAGGAATATCACGGTTTTGGGTGTCTTTTAAAACTTTTGTTGGTTGTGGTATTTCATCAAACACTTTGTTGATCTACTTGTTTAGATGTGTTTACTTGTTGCATGGCCTCTTGATTTCGGCCTTAGGGTTTATTGATTTATTTATATGAGTGTTTGTAGCAATAAACATAAAGATACAATCATGGACATACCTCAACCATATGAAATATGATAGACAAGCCAAAACATCTCAAATCTGCTTTTATTCATGAAATAGAGAAACCTGCTACAATGAAGATGTTGATCTAGAATGCTCAACAGATGGCTAAGAAGATAGACAATGAAGATGCTACAAAATGCTCCAATCAAAGACTACAATACACCTCCAAAGGCTAGATACACAATGAAGACCAATACCAAGGTATATCTGGGCCGTATGAAGTGCCAAACCCCCAGTGGAAGATGTCGCATCTTGATGGAATGCTGAAGCTCCCCAACAATTCAAAAATGCTTCCAAATGTGTCCAATCACCTCAAGAAATATTCCAAACAATAGATTGGGTGATGGCAAGAACAACCCAAGTGCCTGAATCTCCAAGATCTCCCTCAAACCCTATGGATCTGAATCTCCTCCAAGATATGGTGTGCCCCCTGGATGCCTCAAACGCTAGATAAATCAACCTCACTCCTGGATGCCTCCAAATGCTCCACAAACCACTAGAATGATAGACTGGGGCTTGTTTACCTCCCTCGTGAAGTCCCAAGAGAAATGGTGAAGATCTGATCTAGAAAATGACTGAAACCAATTTCTGAAGTTTTCTCCTCTCCTCCAATTCATCCCATGCATATAATAAATCAAATGGAACCTGAAACTCCTCATGAATGGACTAGATCTGATGTCCAATGCCATGCAATGAAAACCAAGGTGATCGAATCTCCAAAATCCCTACCAATCACCTACAATGGATCTCTTTCCAAGAATGGTTCGCCCCCCTTGTTGGAAACCCCCAATTGTGTGCCCTACTTCTCTTGCTATGTCTGTGGCTGGTGTAGAACCCTTCTACACTGATGTAGAACTGAGCTAGAATGGTGTGGGAGAGTATTTCATCTCTGAGACCAAGCTTGGGATAGGCTAGGTGGAATCTTTCACCACTGAATCATCCTCTAGGGTTTGTTAAGTCAAAACACTCAAAACCCCCAATGGTGGGCTCACTAGATAGAAGCCAGATATCAAAATATGATCATACATGAATGAATGAGTAGAGGCCCTTGCCTTTCCTTTATACTTTTTGGCTCACCTTGTCCCTCCAAAGTGACTTTCATTTTATTAATATTTAATTAATTAACCTTTTTACCTCTAAAAATCTCCTTATCTCTCCTTGTCGCTTCCCTAGCCATTGAAAGTCACTTCTCACCATCCCATCCTATAGTGTTTCTTCTCTCGATTCCAATGAGCTATTACACTGAGAGGTTCCTCCAAGTAATGTGCCCAAAATGACCTCTTCAGTGAATTCAATTAACTTATAGCTCAAAATAATCAAAATCATGGAAATTGTCGGAATGCAACAGAACCAAATCCAACCTATGTGGAATGGATCATAATGATGGAATATGATAAGAAATTCAAGCTGGACCACACAATGCCTCTCAATAACCCCTATACTCACTATAACATCCATTTGGCTGTTGAAAAGTCAACAAGAAACATGTGTCTAATTTACTTTTCCCTTAAATAAATTGGACAATAAATATTAATCTATTATCTCATAATTACTTGAAATAATTAAATGAAATGGGAAATCAGTTAACTATAGGAAATTCGAGTTCAAAGGTTGGTTGTTAAGACATGGAGGTGACTTGAAGTTGTAACAGAGTTATAAGTGTAGTTATGAGAGTTGTGAAGTAGTTTAACTCAGTTAAGTGAGTTAAGCCCAGTTGTACTAGTTGTAACTGAACTTACACTAGTGAGAGTTCAGTGAATTAATTATTAATTAATTCAAATCAATGAACTCACATGCAATTGAAGATTCACCACGGTTAACTACATGCATGTCAGATCCAGTGGAGACCCAGTTGAGATAACAGGTGAAAGGGATAGTTTGGCTATCAGTTGTGATTTGAGTGAAGTGCACTCATGCAATCACACATGCGTGGATATGCTCATGAGCATGTGAAAACTAGGCAATTCAAATTCATTATGAGAATTCTAATTGCAGGGATTGTGCAGAGGAGGCAGGTTGTCTGGAGATAGAATTGGCACATGTATTTGTTGAGTTTTGTATGATAGTGTGAGACAATTGTATTGTACTAAGAGATCTTGGATTAGAGTTTTGTATGAGATTGTTTCATGATCCATGATATACATAATATATGATAGTGGGGTTTTTATCTTTACGCTTTCCCGAAAAAACTTATGTGTTATGTGTTCTTGATATTTCACTTTGTGATCATGGTTTAATTTCCACAAGATTATCAGTAGAAGTGATTATGTATTTAACAGTGGCATATAATTGTTAGATCAAGAGAATCATAGGAAATACTTAATTTGTATTGAAAATTCTACATGGTATCAGAGCTATGGAGCCACGGAAGTGAGGTGCGAAAATAATAGTATTTTCACAGGTCCCGTCTTTGGCAGGGTGCGATGGCATAGTACTAAAAACTTCGCTCATTTATGAGAGCAGAAATTCTCTCACACTCCTCAAAGGAGAGGTGTGAACCTCCCTTAGGATTCTCACAGGATTCTCAAAGGAGAGGTGTGAACCTCCCTCACCCCATTGTGCATTACAGTGTGAACTCCCTCAAAGAGTTCGCATGCTAGACACAGGTGAGGTGTGACCTTCCCTTAGGCTAGTAACTGGTATGGTGCGAACCTCCCAGGGCAAGAAGGATTGTAGCAGTTGAGTTTGTGGTTGGATAAAATTTGAATTTGCAAAAGGAATTTCTTGGTATTACAATTGATTCAAGATCGAAATGGATTTCAATGGCTCGAGGGTTAAGTATGCACTCGAGGGTATATCGAACTACATTGCTTGGAAGGACAGAATGGAAGTAGTACTCGAAGACAATGGCTTGAAGGAATACATTGACAAAGATGTTCCTAAGCTGGATGCAACAGACACTACAAATATTGATGCATGACAAAAGAAGGTGGAAAAGGCGAGGAGGATTCTATTGGAGGGAGTACGAGACCACATTGTCTCAAGTATCCATGGGAAATCCACACCACATGCAATGTGGAAGGATTTGACAGATCTGTTCCAAAATAGCAGCGACCATAGGAAATTGGTACTCAAAGATAAAATCAGTAAGATCAAGATGGAGAAGGGCAAGTCCATTCCAAAATATCTTACGAAGTTTTTCCAATGTTGGGATGAGCTTGGAAGTGTGGGAATAATAGTCATTGTTGATGATTTGGTGATCTTGGATCTCCTAGGACTTCCCAAGAGTTGGCACAGTTATCAAGACTTTGTCAAAGGGAAAAATTGCCAGATTGGGAACGACTATGGTCGGATATAGTGCAAGAGGAGTTCAAGAGGAACACCAGAGATGGATCTTCATCAAAGTGTGATGATGAAGAGGATTGTGCTTTGACTGCCAAGGCAAGGAAAGGGAAAGGGAAGAAATTTCATTCAAAATCTGAGTCTAAAGTCAAGAAGATGGATTTGTCCAAAGTGAAGTGTTTTCACTGTCACAAACATGGGCATCTCACTACTAATTGTCTGCAGAAGAGGAAGAACAACAAGGTTGTTGGATTTGCAACTGGTGAGGCTCTTGTCTCGCAATTTGAACTTGACTTCTCTTTGATCGCATGCATGGCTTCAAGTGCATCGAGATCGGTCTGGTGTTTGGATAGTGACGCTTCCTACCACATGACAGGAGATAAAGAGTCTTTCAGTGACTTGGAGGAGAAAGATCTTAGAATGCATATAGACATGGGCGACGATGGATGATACAGTGCAACTGGTATAGGTACCATTAAATTTCATAGGGATTCAAGTAAACCATTTCAATTGAAAAATGTTATTCATGTTCCAGGTCTAAAGAAAAACCTGGTCTCAATCGCAATGTTGGAGGACAAAGGCTATGATGTTACTTTCAGCAGTGGAAAATCCTACCTGCGACATAAAGAAACGGGTCAAGTTAAGAAGATAGGATTTGAGTTAAGAATCTCTACATGCTAGAAGTAGATGGCTGCGGTGCCATGGTGATTATTGTTCCAGAGTATGTACTTAAGGCTAAAAATTACAGGGTCTAGGCATCCGAAAGTGAGTAAAAAATTAAAAGGGGAAAAATCAACCTTCGGGAAAAGGGAAGCTAAGGCTGATTTATAAGTTGTCTCTGTCTCGCTTCCAAACATTCCTGGATGCTTATATCCCATTCAATTGTGACCCATGAATGTTCGAGTTCGACACGGGTGATGGTGGTTTTAAGTATGGTGTCGAATAGGTTCAAAGCGATGCTGGCTTGATCCGATAGGCCGGGTTCGATGTTGGGATGTCTTGCAAAGGGCACAGTCATGGAGGAATAGAAAATGAAAAGAAAGTTTGAGGTTTAAAATGCCACTTCAACTTTTTCTTTAACCATATAAAAGAGAACTTTCGAAATCGGATGTTAAAGATAGAACACAAACCAAAGGCCTTCTACCGTAACTGAGTTAACTTTTTAAAGAATCATGTATGAAATGTGAGAAAACATTAAGTAGTCGACAATGCGAGGCTCCTATCAAGGGAGAATCTCACCATGTAAACATAAGAAGAAAAAGGCAAGAAGTAATCTGACGAAGCATAAAATATAGATATCTAAAAAGTTCGCAGGTCTTGTACCTACTAATAGCCGATACATAGGAAAAACTGCAAGCGATTAGATGACTAAAAGTTGGTCACCATAGTAGAAGTTGCACTAGATTGTAGCTAAGCATTCATCAGAAATATATATGTGAAATGAAACTTAATATAAGATAACAAAGAAAACAAAACTCATAACTCAGTCTTCACAGAATCAGGAATCTTCGGATTGCTTTGTATTAATTTTCAAACGGGAGAAATTCTCTATTACAACCAGGCAAGAAAGGTTCATCCTTTATTCTCACTTCAAAATACATATTTATACAAAATTCCAAGCACTAGAATCTCAATCGTTCCAGAAGTTTTCGGTTACAAAAATGGGAAATTTATGTGTTTCACTTCTTTGTCTTTGCCCTCCTTCCTGTGGGCAAAGCACCTTCCTCTCTTTACTCTTTGGGTTATAAAAATAGAACAGGCAGACATCTTTCATTATTTGACACCAGAAGCCTGCCCTTTCACCTGCTCGGTGCAAGTGATGCACCTCTCCACCAACTGGGCTATCAACCTAGAAGGCTCTGCTTGGTCGCTCTCTTCAAGAGTGTAACAATTCTTCGCCAGCTATGGAAAAAATTTTCCCACTTGTCGGTCCTCTGTGATGATGGAGCATAATCGTAAACTTGGTTGTACTAGCCATTTTTCCATTTCGGTCATATCAACCTGGCTGATCTGGGATATCTCCACTTGTTTCTCCTCCATGTTTTCTTTGATGTCCAACAAATGTTTAGCTATATTGATTTTTCCCAGTGTCCCAACATTGCTCTCCTCATCAAGATCTAGAAAACCTTTACTTATTAAAGATAACATTTCCTCACAAAAATTATTTACTTCGGTAGCTCTCCCCCTGCTTTCTGATATGTTCTGCTCCCAGACCTTCAACAGAATATTACCTCTGATTTGTTCCACAATGGATAATTTTGAGGTGCTGACCATCTCTATCTTTGTTGTAGCTATAACAACGTATTGGAAAGCGACCCATGCTGCCCCGGATTCTCTCTCTCGAAGAAGAAATGTTCTCTAATATTTTCTCTATCGTTCGAAAATGGCTCTGAATGGTTCTCACCTTTGTCGGCACATTTTGTTGAGCTATAACTACCTTATGTAGAATTTTGGCGGCCTTTGATCTGAACATTTTTATGTCTACAACCTGTTTCTTGGCCACCTCCAATTTTGATTGTAACTCTATAATCTTTTACCCCTATTGGCTTACCTGTGTTTGGCTAGTTTGTGTCAACTGTCTCACCTGCTCGAGGTCGGATCTGAGCTTCTCGATTTCATGCAGCTTGGTTGTTTGGGCTTTCTCAAGGCCCCTGCACACCTTGTCCCTGACATTCACTTCGACGGTAGCTACCTTAGCTTCCAATTTACTGATCAGGAGGTTCTTTCATTTCAAATGGGTCATCAAAGTCCCAACTGAGTACTAATTGGCTGTAGCATAAGCCCCTAGCATCCCAGCTATCTCCTCTGTAAATTTTTCCTCTTTTGTGGCCTTCCCATATGTGATGATTTGAAATGTTTTAGCTACTACTCCCTCTTTTTGATAAAATCCTTTCCTTACCATGACCTTTCTTTCCTTTTCAAAGAAAAATTCATTGGGAGGCATCTACTCTACAGAAATAGGCATCAGTTCTTCATTGAAAATCAATCCTTCTTCAAGATTCCCCTTTGTGAACTACAAGGGTGTGACAATAGCAATCGGACTGTCGATTTGCTTGGATGTTATTTTCGGGGTGACTTCTGTAATCAACTCGTTTGGCGTGAGTGAAAGTGAGTCACCCAATCCCTGTGTAGGTATCTATTCTTGGCCTTGGGCCTGCTTTCCTAGCATGCCCTTTTCGGGGTTTCCTTCCTTCTTCTCAGGGACTTCGACTCCTAGCTCTGAGGTTCCAGCCTCCCTGGTTTTCCCTTGGTCCTTCTCCCTGCTAGGACTTGATTCCTTTGCACCTTTGGCTCTCGTCTTCTTTGTAACTGGAACCTCTGGGGCTTCACCCTGTAAAATATGGGGGAGACAACTCTGTCAGTGTTTCCAAAATTTCAAAAATTCAGCCATGTCTCCATGTGGCAAGGCTTGAATTTGGATTAGGACTTCCACGAAGGACCTCGTGCCCTCAAATATTTCGTCATGTGAGGAATCCTTGTGTTCATACCTCTTCAAGCCATAAATTGCCAGGTGATTGCTCACAATCTTACTATTGTCATGCTTCTTAAACTCAATGTCTACCAGCTTCATTTCTTCTAGAGCCGCAGCCTTGGCTTTGGCGTGGCCAAAATCTAACAAGGAATATGCACCAATACGAATAGGGAAGGGCGGCCATACCTTTTTCGATACTCCTTTGAGCTCCTTACTTATCCCTCTGAGCACAGACTGTCTGGCGATCTCACGACACAATAGATTATCTAGCAGGAATAGTGGGAGGGCATATGGAGGGACAGAGGTGCCGAAAACCCTGATATACAAAAAAATTTCCTCTAGATACCAATTTTCCATGCTTCTTAGGTTGGTCGCAACACTATCTGATATCCTGTGAGGTGGCTAGCCAAAAATGGTGACATGCAATGGCACCATTACCCAGTTGAATATCTCGTAGATGAATTATTTGGCCTTGTCCTCCCAAAGCTTCAAGTGGTAGATATGGATGGGCTCTATACTAGATGGATTCCAGCTCCAACTCATTAGAGGGAAAGGCATCATGAAACAAATGGCATCCATGATGTAGGAAGACATGAAAAATGAAGTTGCTTTCCCACTCACCTTTTGTGCTCGATACTCAGTAATTTAACTGGTTAAACTATCCGAAAATAGTTTGGCCCAGTCGAAAGAAAGACCTTCAACGACTGTATGGATTAGAGGCACCCATGGGAGAAAACAATGTGTGGTATCCTCCCTCCCATACAACCTACAGGCCATCATTGCTATATACCTGAATGGTGGCTCTAAGGAGGAGACTGAATAAATTCCATTAGAATTTGCCCTGAATTTTGCGGGGTGTGAAACCCAATCCCTGATTAGATCAGACAAGTTTCTGCCATATTTTTCACATTCCTTCTCCTTGAAACCTTCCATAAATTTGGCATTGTGTGTGAAGTTTCGTGTGGGTGACAACTGATACATTGCCTGCAAATGTTATGGTCTATCCCAATCATCACCTTCTGCTCGCTGATGACAGTTCTGGTTGGGATTTCCACATGGTCTAGTGCCCATCTGATCATATCATAATAGGGGAGGAGATGTGGTCTTGCCACTATTTTGTCCATTTCTGACTGAATGACGATTTTGTATCTGGTGGCCAAATCATCCTTCTCATTATCATTGGAATCATCTGAACAATTCATCGATTCAGATTGAAAAATGTCGGAGATGTATGTCCAGGTTTTGACAGTATTAATACTTTGGGGTGAAGTATCAGAAACAACATCGGAGCCCTGACCTGAACTTTCGGCAACCGCCTTGAACCCATTTCGTGGAGCCATGAAAGAGAATTTTGTACACAGATCACCTGTAGTAAGAATTGTAAATACAGACATAAGTTATTCTAATGAAAAAAGCTCTACGCACAAAATAGAAATAAAATTGAAATAATGAAACAACCCCTTATCTTAGTCATTTAAAACCCTGGTGTCCTTGCAAACCAAATGGTCAAATCGCTTAAATAAAGGTTTAGTAGTAAAAGAGATATCCTACTATCTGTCACCTTGCCGTAGTCCAAATAAATTCCATAATTGTTTGACAAGTCATAGCACGAATCAACATAAAAAACATTTAAAATTACTCTACAGACGGTGCATATTAACGCTTTCATTGATGCATCGATTAATCCTACTTAGCTCCTTTAATTAATTTTGTATTAGTCTTTAATCCCCCTTTTTAGGCATTCGCCGTATCGAGAGAATTCAATCCTACCCTTTGAGACCCCAAAACCCGAAATCGCGATGATGTGATTTAGTTTAAAAAATGTGATCTGACTTAAGCTCTTAATTAAGCCATTATTAATTAATAAAAACTGCAACTTCGCGACTCAGGGCTACGAAGGTATAGTTTTTTTGGAGAGAAATCGTCGATTCGCGAAACCCCGACAGTGCTTAACTAGTGTTTAAAGTGACTTACCCCTGACACTAATCCGGGTAAAATTTTAAAATTGTTTCGCGACTTCGCATATCGGAGTTTGGAAACCTTGCAAATTGTAACTCCTGAAGTGCGATAGTGCGAGGTAATAAAAGTGATAGACTCGCTTAATGGTTAGGAAATGGTGACTTAGGACTATAGCGGCTATCACCACTTCGCATGTCGGGGTAAACTTTTGATTTCAAGAATTACATTTCAACAACTTTTGAAAGGCAACTCCAACATCGGCTCCAACTAGGGATCCCATCTTCCTGTGAGACAGGAAGAACAGTAGACCACGTGCCTGTATTGGGTAAATGGATTCATTGGTTTCTTTTTGTGAAACTTGCTTTAGGAAGGGGATACATAGGGAAAAAGATATTTCTTCTTTACCTCTGAAAATCTTTTCAACATTCAATTGCATTCTAAACTTAGCTACAGCCCTTTCGATGTCTTTCTCCTTTTCAATATTGAATTCAGGTCTACTTTATGATAATCGAAATAGTCCTAGGAAATTCAACAGATACTGTGGATTTTAGCTTGCATCAAACGAAGTAAATTTCATGCTTTTAATCAGGGGGGGTCCTGTCTGAACTTGGGATGCAGATCCGGTTTCATAGAATACTGGTTACCAGAGTAGAGTGAAAATTACGTATGACAGCCTTACAGATATCTCAGATATTTCTTCACTGCCAGCGAGCCTATTCAATACCTCGGTGAAGTTATCTGGCCCTTTTTACTGAATTTCCTTTCAGCACTTTGAATTGTAATTATGCATTTCAATGATGAGATGAGGGCAATCATTTATGAATTTCCTTTCATTGTCTTCTTCGACTAGATGGGGGCAATCAAATATGAATTTCCTTTCACCATCTGTCTTATATTTTACTTTTTAAAACATGAAGTGGGTGCAATCAGTTTGTATAAGGCATACCAGGGATGATATATATGTAATATTCGTAGTGGAGGTCTTTCAACTTGTTTTGATTATTCGGGACCAACCTTCTCTTAACTTTTAAAACACCTTAGCCTGAAGGGAAAAAGGGAAAAATTACTTCCAGGGGGCTTCCTTTGAGCAAGCCTCAATCCTTAGAATATTGTTAAAAAACCTAGAAGAGTCAGGATCAACCTACGCATAACTTTTTTTAGTAGGAAACTGAGGAGTTTATGAGGACTGGCTTACCTTCCAAGGTCTTTTTTCCAACTTCCAAAGCTAAAACATAACCTCATCTTCCCCTGTAGGAAACTCAGAAAAGTGCTTGACTTTTTAAGAGGGTAAGTCCAAGGACAGAAAAAGGGCGATGAAGAAAGGTATGGAATTTGAAAAATGGGTCATGGATTAAACCCGACTCTTGGAACCTTTTTTCTGAGACCGTTTACTCTTTCTTCTTATTTTAATTACCTCTTATATTTATCTGAGTGAAACTCCTAGGACCTAGAGTAAGAAATCATTCTTTTAATTCCATATCATACTTGTGAGACCATCATGGCACTTTAGAGACCTTCATTTGAAATACAGACCTCTCTGGAATTTGTACCTTTGCCTTACCACTTCGTTCTCTTCTAAAATAACAAAAAATCCTTTCTATCACCTGTTTTCGGCGAATTTATTCTCTGATATATGATCGTTTGTTTATTCCTTTCGCTTGTTTGGGCTGCAAGCCGGGATCCTGTAAGGGAACAACACAGAGAGTATCAGGGCTTTAAAAGAACTAAATGCGTTAAAATTTTTGTATCTCTACTTCTAGAAAAAACACTGACCTATTTTATTTGTGATGAAAGTAGACTTACCAAAGAAAAATTCTGAAATAAAAAAGAAAACACAAACCGATATATATAGTGGAATTTTTTTGAAACTATTTATTGCATATAGTGTTTTAAATGATGCTCATTGACAGGGGCATTGAGGATTTTACCGTCCAAATTCTCTAATAGAAATGAATTTTTTCCTTCAGGAGATGTGACTTTGAAAGGTTCGTACCAGATATGATCAAATTTACCATGTTTTGCTAAGTCTTCCTTCCTAGAATTCCACTTCAAAACCAAATCGTCGAGGATAAATTCTCTATCTTTGGCCTTACGATCGAACAATGCTTTCATGTTGTCCTGGTATTTCTGCAGCCTTTCATCCACTTTGGCCCTGTGTTGTTGGACTTCAATCAGCTGGTTTATTCTTCTCGTGACATGATTTGGTTCTTCTTTCTCATCTTGCCAGAGTTTCATTATGGGAAGCGCTATATTTATAGGTAATACTACGTCGGTCTCGTATACCATTTGGAAAGGAGAAGTGCTGATAGATTTTTTTGTACCTATCTGATTCACCCACAAAGCATATTTCAAATGCACATGCCAAGATTTTTTGTTTTCGCTCAACACTTTCTTAATTATAGATATTAGACTCTTGTTTGAAGACTCGGCTAGCCCATTTCCTTGGGGGTAATATGTCGTGGAATGACCGAGAACGATATTGTACTTTTGGAAAAATATGGCCATAGCCATAGATTTAAATGACTGGGTGTTATTTGTGACTATCTTTCGGGGGCAGCCGAATCTAGACAAAATGTTCTCTTCTAGGAAATCCATTACAATCGAATTCGTTTCCTTTCTAGTTGGAATAGCCTCCACCCACTTCATGAAGTAATCTGTAGCAGTCAGGATCCATTTATGTTGAGCACTAGAATGAGGGTTGATTTCACCTATAAAATCTAGTCCCCATTGTTGAAAAGCGGCTTCCATTTTGACCGACACCAATGGTAGCTCTGGGAGTTTGTGCTTGCCTATGAACAATTGGCAAGGGTTACAGGCTCTGACTTTGGCGTTGACGTCTGGGAATAGTTTGGGCCAATAATATCCTACCCTCGGGATCTTATAAGTTGTTTCCCTCTAGGCGTGATGTCCTTCACACACTCCTTCGTGAAATTCGTTTATGACCTTCTTTGTTTCTGATTCAACTAAACAAACCAACAGGAAACCTAATGGGTCTTTCCAATACAATTGGCTTTCGAATTTACAGTACTTCACCGCATGCAGCTTTAGCGTCCTGGATTTAGATGGGTATAAGTCACTCGGTCATTTCAGGGTCAGCAGGTAGGACACTATGTCTTTATACCAATCTGATGAGGCAAACTTCTCTTCAATTTTGGTGGCAATTATTTGTTCATTGAGATCATTCATGTCCACACACTCTTCGCATCCCTATAGGCCATTTATCCCGAGGGCTCTAAAATTGGATTTGGCTAAGAGATTAGCCGAACCTTGTCCCTTTACTAGTCTCGTCAGTTTTATCTCCAAGTCAAATTCTTGAATTTTAGCAAGCCACCATCCCCTTTTCCATCATTGTCAGACTGAACCAAAATGTATTTTACTGAACTAGTGGGTACATACGCAATTACCTTGGAATGTAGCATGTAGGTTCTAAAAGCCTTTAACGCCTTCACCATAGCATATGCTTGCTTTTCCATTATATTGTATCTGAGTTCAGCGTCTCTAATAATTTTGCTAAAAAAGGCTATTGGTTGCTCAAAACCTTCTTCATTTTTCTGGAGGAGTACCGCGATGAGGGTGTGTTCGGAGGCAAACGAGAAAATCAAAAAATATTTTAGATAATCAGGACTTGCTAGTACAGGTGCCTCGCTTATAACCTTCTTGATGCGTGTGAACGATGATTTGGATTCTGCTGTCCATTTCACTTCCTTGTTCTTCTTTAGCATATCTGTGATCAACTTCACGATTTCAACAAAATTTGGGATAAATCTCCTCAAAAAATTATTTTTGCTAAGAATGACTGAATCTCTTTTACATTCATAGGGATATTTATTGTGTCTATAGCTTCAACTCTTTTAGGATCAATTTTAATTCCATCTCGAGACACAATATGGCCCAAGAGTTTACCTTCTTGCATAGCAAAGTGAGACTTTTGGGGTTTTAAAGACAAACCAAACCTGCGACATTTCTCAAACGCCTGCTTGAGATGTATCAGATGATCTTCATCGGATTTAGAAAAAATGGTCAGATCATCAAGATAGATAACCACGAATTTGTCCCTTTTGCCAATGAAAGAGATATCCATAGCATGTTGGAAAGTAGCACCTACATTCATTAAACCAAAAGGCATATCGTCATACATAAATGTACCCCAAGGGGTGGTGAAGTCTATTTTTTCTTTATCATGCTCGTTCACAGCAATTTGATTGTACCTGGAAAATTCGTCGATCATCGTCATCCTATTTGCCCCAAATACTTTTTCCAAAATGTGATCCATTTTGGGTAGGGGTTAATTGTCTTTGAGAGAGGATTTATTTAGATTTCTAAAATCAACACACAATATGATCTCCCCACTTTTCTTTCTAACTGGGACAAGGTTCGCTACCCAGTCGGAGTATCTGAGCAATACGATGATTTTTGTGTTCAGGAGCTTCTTGACTTCCCTTTCGACCACGGGCAATAGAATAGGGTTGATTTATCTTAGTTTTTGTCTAAAAGGTTTGGCACCAGGCTTTAGGGGTATCTTGTGTTCAATCACAGCGGTGTCATAGGTCCTTAGCTCTTCGTATGACCAAGAGAAAACATCTTTATACCGCTCGAATAAGTCTTTATACTTGATTTTTACCTCGAGAGGAAGGTACTTTGATATTTTTACTATCCTAGGATCCTCTTCGGTCCCTATGTTGCAGTATTCAACCTCTTCAGGTTGGGGTTGCAAAGCTGATTTTAAGGGCATATCATTTTGGTTGAACAGTCTCTCCAAAGGGATTAGTCCCTTTGGAATCTGATTGTTCTTTAAAACTAACATGCGATGATTAGTTATCTTTTCCCGGAACCCCTGAGGATCCTCTCCCTCTTGCATGATCCATGTGTGGTCATTTTGGTTTTCTTGGTCAATGTGAGTTTCAGGGAAGTCGTCCACCATTTTGAGGAACTTCCTGATTTGTTCGTCATCCTCAAACACTTGCTAGTGTTGGATGTTGTTTGGTATGGAAGGTTTGTTCCTCAACTCTATGTGGTACCTTAGTTTGAAAGTTGTATGAGGGGAAAACGTTGAGGCTGCATTGGCTAATGAATTGGCTTGCAGGTTTTCAGCGTGCGGGATGAAATGAACATTTATCGATGAGAAGAAATTTTCTATTAAATGTCAGGCGCAATTCCTGTAAGATCTCAATCTTGGGTGTTTGGCCTGGTATTTTCGATTTATCTATTTCACTATCAACTCTGCATCTTTGTACACTTCCAAGTTTTTTATGTTCAACTTCCTGGAAGATTCCAACCCTAAGACTAGGGCCTCATACTCACATACGTTATTGGTGTAGTCTATATCCCACTGAATCCTGTAAGAGAAAGGAATCACAAATTCATTTTCAGGTGCTACAAACAATACTCCTGCACCTTCTCCTTCATATGAAAAGGCACTGTCAAAAGACATTTTCCAAATTCCAGTGTTATACATATTTTCATCTATCTTTCATGATTCATTTTCATTTATGTAATTGTCTTCTGTACAGCTATTTATACCATCATCGAAAGACAAAATAAAATTCCCTAGATCTTGATCGGAAACATAAACAGGATAATTGTTAGGATTCTGTGGGTCACTCACTGTGTATGCTAGCCTCGTTTCTCTGTATAGATGAGTAAATTGCCCACCAAACACAAAAATCGTGGTGTAGGTCATGTCTAGCTGAAGAGACCCCCCAAGTTTGGCTCCCCACGACCTAGATAGTAGCAAGCCATACTTCGAAGGTATATCGGCGATAACTACATCCATCAGGATGCTTTTCACCGGAACCTGTGCAAGAGTGACTACTAAATCTTTTATCATACCCATGCACTTAACTCTCCTTGAATCGAAAGAGTATAGGTATCCATAAGGCCTGGTGATCTCGAGGCCTAGTCTGTCCATAATAGACTTGGGCATTACATTATGTGAGGCTCCATAATCTAGCATGTTGTTATGCAACAGTCATTCATGCACATTTAGGGTAATATAGAAGGGAGCGATGGTGTCTCTGACACCCTCAAAATGTGGACCAAAAGGGATATTAGGCTTATCATATTCCAAGTTTATAACGTCAGAGTGACTTTCTGGATCCAAAAAGCCTATCATTTTGGTTATCTGCTTTCGATACACAGGATTCTTTGCTAATTCGACAAGAGGGATTGGTATTTTGATCTTATTTATCTCATTTTCAAGGCTGAAACCTCCACTACCTTTGTATGTTTCTCTAGTCGAAACCTCAGACTCCTTCTTTTCCAACTTATTTGTTTTTTTTTATTTATTTCCTGTGAGTTTATTTACCGGTATATTTGTTTTAGCTGTCTTAATTTCTTTTTCTTGGGTCTCAGCCTCTTTTACTTTGGGATTTTACGAATCTACCCCTTTTATTTTGCTATTATGTATCTCGGTCTCCTTTGGGGTAGGCTCGTATATTTCACCTCTTGGGAGAATTTTATTGGGTTGAGGAGTCGACGCGGGTTTGTTTCTAGGCCTCAGGTTGTACTTAGGTTGGACCTTAGCCATTATAGGATTGGTCACTTCTTGATAGACAGAAACATCAATGTTGTTTATGTCATCATCTTTATTTGACAGTTGCTGAGTGTCCAAGGACTTCTCATAGTCTTCTTTAGTTAGATAAGGCTTTGTGCAGTCGTCACCCAAATTTGTCACATCTTCTTCCAGATCCTCAAAATCTTGCAGGTCATTTCCTCATATAAAATTATCATTTTTTAAGAAGTTTGAATTTTTTGGTCTTCATTTTTAATCTGTCTCTGTTGATTTTGAGGGTTGGGGTTTCTTATGAATTCCCTCTTAATGAAAGGATCTACCCTGGATTGATCTAGCTCCATTCTGGAAATCTTATTTGATAACTCTTTAATTATCCTGTCCATGTCATCAATTTTATCATCTGAGGATCTACTAGGCCATGAGGGTCCCGCTTGTTCCCTAAAACGTTTGGTTTCTCGATTTCCCACTTCTACTTTTGTTTTTAATTTGCTAGAAGCCATCATGTTAGATTTGATCTCTACGGCATCATCTTGCATTCAGGTCAGGGTAGCCCCTCTCCTTTCTCTCAACAAAAGTGTGAAATCGGGTTCGAAGGCTCCCGCAAAGGTTACCTTGGTTGTGGGTTGGGATGGTTTAACTTCGACTGGGACCTTATTATACAACTTGTTAAACCTTCAAATGAATTCCATAACAGTTTCGAAAAAAAAATTCTTTAAAGACCCGAACTCGGTCAAATAGTACAAATGGTATTTTCTTTTGCCCCATTGTCTAAGAAAAGTGTCTTCTAGGGCATCATAGGATAATATTGAACCTGCGGGTAGACATCGAAACCAGGCTTGTACCTATCCTTTGAAATTCTGAACAAATAACCTCGAATATACATCTTCGTGTTCGAGACCTACGATATTTGTGAACTGATCAAAGAAATTTATATTTTCTGTTGTGGTCAGGTCCCCTTCCCCTGTAAATTTAGGTAAGTTTTTCAGGTAGTTTTCAGGGAGGTCATGAAGAGGGACAGGTAGGACTAGAGGTGCATATATGGCAGCTATTTTAGTGAAAACCCTGGGAGGCGGGGGTGGCCCTTGGCCCCTTCCTCCTCCTCCTAGAGCTCCTCCACCTCCTAAAACCCCTCCACCTCACCCTATTGCGGCTTCCATCGATACTATTGGATAGGATAATGGTGCGTTATACAGAGGGTTCTGGAACACTAAAATCGAATCTTTAGCTTTTTCAAGAGACGAGAAAACTGAAGAAGGGGGAAAAGGGATGCGAGGGCTTGGTTCCTCAGATTTGCAAGAGATGTAATCAGGGGAACCCGCGGGCATGGAATCTGAGTGTATGGTATACTCTTCGAGATTCAACAAGATCGGGAAATCTAACTAAAGAGTCGGTGGGATATCGCTTGTTGTTAAAATTACTAAGGGGTTTTCACCTTTGTGTATGCCAGAAGTGGTCGGATGAATTTCATTTTTCACTTCAGGGAGAGCTAAAGTTGGGTTGAGGGTTTTAGGTGGGGGGTTCATGCGAAGTTAGAGGTTCAAAAGGAATCTTATCTTTGGGTTCTGTGTACCTAAGTTGGTAGACCATAGTGGTTGGCTTAAGGGAACCTCTTGTTTTCAATATTTTTTCGGGATTGGAAACAGGCGTGGTATGTATACCATCTGGGTTTTGTCTAGTGTTCCTTTGATTGGATTCCATCTTACTTAAACATGGAGTCACCAAGTGAATAATAAAATAAAAATCATTTAAAAGGTGTTCACCCTTTGTTCACCATCAAAGGGTATAAACTTGCAAAAATGTCGTTCTCCCAGAGGAAAGGTTTCGTAACTTTGACCCCCGGAAACAGCGCCAGAAAGATGTTGTTCAAGAGTCTGTACTTAAGGATAAAAAGTATAGGGTCTAGGCATCCGAAAGTCAGTAAAAAATAAAAAGGGGAAAAATCAACCTTCGGGAAAAGAGAATCTAAGGCTGATTTCTAAGTTGTCTCTGTCTCATTTCCAAACGTTCCTGGATGCTTATATCTCATCCAATTGTTTCCCATGAACGTTCGAGTTCGATCCGGGTGATGGAGGTTTTAAGTATGGTGTCGAATATTTTTAAAGCGATGTTGGCTTGATCCAATAGGCCAAGTTTGATGTTGGGTTGTCTTACAAAGGGCACAATCATGGAGGAACTGAAAATGAAAAGAAAGTTTGAGTTTTAAAATGCCACTTCAACTTTTTCTTTAACCGTATAAAAGAGAACTTTTGAAATCTGATGTTAAATATAGAACACAAACCAAAGGCCTTCTCCCGTAACTGAGTTAACTTTTTAAAGAATCATGTATGAAATGTGAGAAAACATTAAGCAGTTGAAAATGCGAGGCTCCTATCAAGGGAGAATCTCACCCTATAAACAGAAGAATAAAAAGGCAAGAAGTAATCTAACGAAGCATAAAATATAGAGATCTAAAAATTTCACAGGTCTTGTACCTGCTGATAGTCGATACAGAGGAAAAATTGCAAGTGATTAGATGGCTAAAAGTTGGTCACAACAGTAGAAGTTGCACTAAATTGTAGCTAAGCATTCATCATAAATATATATGTGAAATGAAACTTAATATAAGATAACAGAGAAAACAAAACTCATAACTCAGTCTTCAAGGAATCAGAAATCTTCGGATTGCTTTGTATTAATTTTCAAAAGGGAGAAAGTCTCTATTACAATTGGCCAAGAAAGGTCCATCATTTATTCTCACTTCAAAATACATATTTATACAAACTTCTAAGCACTAGAATCTCAATTGTTCCAGAAGTTTTCGGTTACAAAAATGGGAAATTTATGTGTTTCACTTTTTTTTCTTTGTCCTCCTTCCTGCAGGCAAAGCACCTTCCTCTCTTTACTCTTTGGGTTCTAAAAATAGAATAGGTAGACATCTGTCATTATTTGACACCAGAATCCTGCCCTTTCGCCTACTCGATGCAAGTGATGCACCTCTCCACCAACTGGGCTATCAACCTGGAAGGCTCTGCTTGGTTGCTCGCTTCAAGAGTGTAACAATTCTTCGCCAGTTGTGGTAAAATTTTTCCCACTTGTCAGTCCTCTGCGATGATGGAGCATAATCGTAAACTTGGTTGTACTAGACATTTGTCCATTTGGGTCATATCAACCTAGCTAATCTAGGATATCTCCACTTGCTTCTCCTCCATGTTTTCTTTGATGTCCAACAGATGTTTAGCTATATTGATTTTTCCCAGTGTCCCAACACTTCTCTCCTCAGCAATATCTAGCAAACCTTTACTTATTAAAGAGAACGTTTCCTCACAAAAATTATTTACTACGTTAGCTCTCCCCCTACTTTTCGATATGTTCTGCTTCCATACCTTTAGGAGAATATTACCTCTAGTTTGTTCCGCTATGGATAATTTTGAGGTGATGACTGTCTCTATATTCATTGTAGTTATAACAGTGTCCTGGAAAGAGACCCATGCTGCCCCAGCTTCTCTCTCTCTCTCGAAGAAATGTTCTCTAATATTTTCTCTATCATCCAAAAATGGCTTTGAATGGTTCTCACCTTTTCCAGCAAGTTTTGTTGAGCCGTAAGTACCTTATGTCAGATTTTGGTGGCCTGTGATCTGAACATTTTTATGTCTACAACCTGTTTCTCGGCCACCTCCAATTTCGACTGCAACTCTTTAATTTGTTGCCCCTGTTGGCTTACCTGTGTTTGGCTAGTTTGTGCCAACTGGCGCACCTGCTCGAGGTTGGACCTGAGCTTCCTGATTTCACGCAGGTCGGTTGTTCGGGCTTCCTCAAGGCTCCTGCTCACCTCGTCCTTGACATTTTCTTCGGTAGTAGCTACCTTAGCTTCCAACTCACTAATAAGGAGTTTCTTTCGTTTCAATTGGGTCATCAAAGTCCCAACTGAGTACTGATTAGTTGTATCATAAGACCCTAACGTCCCAGTTATCTCCTCTACAAATTTTTCCTCTTTCGCGGCCTTCACATCTATCATGATTTTAAATTTTTTAGCTTCTACTCCCTATTTTTGATAAAATCCTTGCCTTACCACGGCCTTTCTTTTCTTGTCAAAGAAAAATTCGTTGGGAGGAAGCTCCTCTATAGAAATAGGCATCATTTCTTCATTGAAAATCCATCCCTCATCAGGAATGCCTTTTGTGAACTGCAAGGGTGCGAAAATAGCAATCAGACTGTCGATTTTCTTGGATGTTTGTTTTGGGGTGACTTATGTAATTGACTCATTTGGGCGAGCAAAAGTGAGTCACCCGATCCCTGCGCAGGTATCTTTGTTTGGCCTTGGGCCTACTTGCCTCGTGTGCCCTTTTCTGGGTTTCCTTCCTACTTCTGGGGGACTTCGGCTCCTATCTTTGAGGTTCCAGCCTCCTTGGTTTTCCCTTGGTCCTTCTCCCCATTAGGACTTGAGTCCTTTGCACCTTTAGCTCCCGTCTGCTTTGTAACTGGAACCTCTGGGGCTTCACCTTATAAAATCTGGGGAAGACAACTCTGTCGATGTTCCCAAAATTTCAAAAATTTATCCATGACTCTAGGTGGCAAGGCTTGAATTCGGCTTAGGACTTCCACGAAGGACCTCACGCACCAGAATATTTCGTCATGCGGGGAATCCTCATGTTCATACCTCTTCAGGCTGCAACTTGCCAGGTGATTGCTCACAATCCTACTAGGGTCATTCTTCTTAAACTCAATGTCTACCATCTGCATTTCTTCCACAGCCGCAGCCTCGTCTTTGGCGTGGAAAAAATCTAACAAGGAATATGCACCATTACGAATAGGTAAGGGTGGCCATACCTTTTTTGATACTCCTTTGAGCTCCTTGCTTATCCCGCTGAGAACAGACTGTCTGGCGATCTCATGGAACAATAGCTTATCTGACAGGAATAGCGGGAGGGCATATGGAGGGACAGAGGTGTTGAAAACCATGATATATGAAAATTTCACCTCTAGATACCAATCTTCCATGCTGCTTAGGCTAGTCGCAACGCTATCTGATATTGTGGGAGGCGGCTGGCCAAAAATGGTGACATGCAGTGGCACCATTACCCAGTTGAAGATATCATAGATGAATTATTTGTCCTTATCCTCTCAAATCTTCAAGTGGTAGACATGGATGGGATCTGTACTAGATGGAGTCCAACTCTAACTCATTAGAGGGAAAGGAATCATGAAAAAATTGGCATCCATGATGTAGGCTGACATGAAAAATGAAGTTTCTTTCCCACTCGCCTTCTGCGCTCGATATTCAGTAATTCGACTAGTTAAACTATCTGAAAATAGTTTGTCCCAGTCAAAAGAAAGACCTTCAACGACTGTGTGAATCAGAGGCACCCATGGGAAAAAAAAATGTGTAGTATCCTCCCTCCCATACAACCTCCAGGCCATCATTTCTATATACCTGAATGGTGGCTCTAAAGAGGAGACTAAATAAATTCCATTAGAATTCACCCTGAATTTTGCAGGGTGTGAAACCCAATCCCTGATTAGATCAGACAAGTTTCTGCCATATTGCTCACATTCCTTCTCCTTGAAACCTTCCATAAATTTGGCATTGTGCGCAAAGTTTGGTGTGGGTGACAGCTGATACATTGCCTGCAAATGTTCTGGTCTAAAATTCGCAATCGTCACCTTCTGCTCACTGATGATAGTTTTGGTCAGGATATCCACATGGTCTAGCGCCCATATGATCATATCATAATAGGGGAGGAGTCGTGGTCTTGCCGTTATTTTGTGTATTTCTGACTGAGTGACGATTTTGTATCTGGTGGCCAAATCATCCTTCTCATTATTGCTAGAATCATCTAAACAATTCACCGACTTGGACTGAAAAATGTTGGAGATGTATGTCCAGGTTTTGACAGTATTAATACTTCAGGGTGAAGTATCAGAAATAGCTTCGAAGCCCTGACCTAAAATTTCGGCAGCCACCTTGAACGCCTTTCGTTGAGCCATGAAAGAGAATTTTGTACGCAGATCACCTCTAGTAAGAATTGTAAATACATACAAAGGTTATCCTGATGAAAAAAGCTCTGCGCACAAAATAGAAATAAAATTGAAATATTGAAACAACCCCTTATCTTAGTCATTTAAAACCCTAGTGTCCTTGCGAACCAAATGGTCAAATCTCTTAAATAAATATTTAGAAGTAAAAGCAATATCCTACTATCTGTCACCTCGTCGTAGTCCAAATAAATGCCATAATTGTTTGACAAGTCATAGCACGAATCAGTGTAAAAAAAATTTAAAATTACTCTGCAGATGGTGCGTATTAAAGTTTTCATTGATGCATCGATTAATCCTCCTTAGCTCCTTTAATTAAATTTGTTTTAGTCTTTAATCCCCCTTTTTCGGCATTCATCGTATCGGGAGAATTCACTCCTACCCTTTGAGCCCCCAAAACCCGAAATCACGATGATGCAATTTATTTTAAAAAATGTGATCTGACTTAAGCTCTTAATTAACCAATGCTTGATTAATAAAAATCATGACTTTGTAACTTAGGGCTACGAAGGTATAGTTTTTTGGGAGAGCGATCGTCGAGTCGCGAAACCCTGATGGTGCTTAACTCGGGTTTAAAGTGACTTACCCCTGACACTAATCTAGGTAAAATTTTAAAATTGTTTCGCGACTTCGCATATCAGAGTTTGGAAACCTTGCAACTTGTAACTCCTGAAGCATGATAGCGTGAGGTAATAAAAGTGATATAATTGCTTAATGGTTAGGCGACGGTGACTTAGGACTATAGAAGCTATCGCCACTTCGCATGTCGGGGTAAACTTTTGATTTCAAGAATTACATTTCAACAACTTGTAAAAGGCGGCTCCAATAGTGGGCAAGGCAAAAAAAGTGGTGAGTCGGGATGAGGGCGAATTATGGCACAGGTGATTGGGCCATATTCATCATGGAGTCTTGAAGATCATGCAACAATTATCTACTTGACTTCCAATGGGAACACTTGCTCAATTAGATTAGTGCAACGGGTGCACCCTAGGGAAGTATGTAAAGTCCACCTTTCATGAAAAGGAGAACCGTGCTTCGATGATCCTAGATATAATTCACACATACGTGTGTGGACCATTCTCGTTTTCTTCAACAAAAAAACATAGGTATTATATTATTTTTGTTGATGACTTTTCTCATAAATGCTATATCTTCTTCATGCAAAAGAAGGATCAAACATTCTCAAAGTTCTGTGAGTTTAAAGCATTGGTGGAGAAAGAGTCAGGGAAGCAAGTGAAGGCTCTAAGGAGCGATAATGGTGGAGAATACATCTCTAAAAAATTCAAATAATTATGCAGTACAAAAGGAATTCGAAGAGAAATCATAGCACCTCATAACCCATAGAAAAATGGGGTCGTGGAGAGAAAGAACAGAATGATCGTGGGTGATGCACGAGCGATGTTGCATGATCAGGGCCTACCAATGCATTTGTGGGAAGAAGCATGCAATACTACAGTTTATGTGCAAAATAATTTTCCTCATAGAATACTTGGCATGAGTACACCTAAAGAAGCTTTCACTGGTAAAAAACCTGATATTTCTCATTTTAAGATTTTTGGCTCATCTGTTTATGTGCATGTGAACAAGGATGTCAGGAAGAAGATGGAACTGACTTCTTAAGTTGGGATATTTGTGGGGTACACAGAAACACCCCATACTTATCATGTGTATTTTCCAAACAGTAAGATGATTTTTATGTGACGGGATATAAAATTTGATGAGGGGAAAGCCATGTGGTTGTCACTTGAGAGGGAGCTAGACTTGCATGCAGAAAAGGAACTGTTGGCTCCCAAAGATGAGTCTCAATATGTGGATCAACCACATGAGGAGTTTAATGGAGTGGAGGAAACCACTCATGCAATTCCATACATTAGAAATGGCAGAAAGCGCACCAAGAAAGATGACAGATTGAGACTAGATGTTACACAGAATGTAGGAGTCCCTATTTCACAACCTACTTCACAGTGCAGACAGAGACAGTCTCTTGATCGATTTGCTGGATACATGTCTCTCATGAGAAAATGTATTGTGATTGAGCCATCTTCCTTTCAAGAAGCAGTGTAGGACCCCACTTGGGTTGATGCTATGGTAGAGGAGTATGAATCCATTGTCAAAAAAAATGCATGGGAAATTGTCCCAAGACCGGTCGACAAATTAGTGGTAGGTTTGAGATGGATCTACAAGGTAAAGAAAGATGTTGATGGGAGTGTGGAGAAATACAAGGACAGGTTTGTGGCTTGAGGCTTCTCACAAATTGAGGGGATAGATTATGATGATACCTTTGCACTTGTCGCAAGGTACTCTTCCATAACATCCATCCTTGCACTCTCAGCGCAGATGGGTTGCCGCATTCATCAAATGGATGTAAAAAATGTGTTTCTCAATGGGATCATTGAGGAAGAAGTGTACATTGAGAAGCCAGAAGGTTTTGAGACCTTTGACAAAGATTCTCATGTGTGCAGACTCAAGAGAGAACTGTATGGGCTGAAGCAAGCACCCCGTGCTTGGTACACTCGGATAGATAGTTATTTCACCGGACTGGGCTTCACCAAAAGTGAAGCAGATGCAAAACTATACCAAATTGTGATGGAGGGTAAGCTCTTAATCATTGTGCTTTATGTTGATGATTTAATACTGACTAGTGATGAGCAGTTGATAAACTCATGCAAGGTTGACCTTGCAAAGGAGTTTGAGATGAAGGATTTGGGCCTCCTTCATTATTTTCTTGGATTGGAAATATGGCAACGAGATGGTGAACTTTTTGTGTCTCAAGGAAAGTATGCAAGGGAGATACTGGGTAAGTTTCACATGGAAGGCTGCAAACCCATGGATACTCCTCTTCTAGGAAACTAGAGGAAAGAGGATGCTACTTCTGGAGAGGTAGTGGATGCTATTGTCTATCAACAGTTAGTAGGTTCACTAATGTATTTAGTGAACATGAGACCCAACATTTGCTATGCGGTTAACCAGCTAAGTCAAGCGATGGTTAAGTCTACCAAACTATTTTGGAAGGCGGGTAAGCATGTCCTGAGATATCTGAAGGGAACATCTGAGTATGGATTATGGTACAGACAGATGGATGAGGTGAAGTTGCATGGCTTCATGGATGCAAATTGGGTGGGCAGCCCAACGGACAAAAAGAGCACATCAAGGGGGATATTTAGTATCGGATCTATAGTTGTTTCTTGTTACAGAAGGAAACAAATATCTATGGCACTTAGTTCAGTGGAAGAAGAATACATGGCAGCAATTTAAGATGCATGTGAAGCTATCTGGATGAGAAAGATCTTCGTTGGTTTGTTTGGTTCTCATTTAGATTTGACAGTGATTTATTGTGATAATCAAAGTTGCATTAAACTCTCAATTAATCTTGTGTTTCATGATAGATATAAGAATATAGATCCCCTATATCATCATCTCAGATATTGTTTGCAGGGGAAGATCATGTTGCTTCAATACATTCCTATGGAAGATCAGGATGCATACATTCTGACGAAGGTGCTCACCAAGAGAAAATTCAAATATCATAGAGACAGGATTGGGGTGAAGGATAATCCCTTTCTTGTTGAGAGGGAGTGTTGAAAATTCAACAAGAAACATGTGTCTAATTTTCTTTTCCCTTAAATAAATTGGACAATAAATATTACTCTATAATCTCATAATTACTTGAAATAATTAACTGAAATGGAAAATCAGTTAACTATGGGAAATTTGAGTTCAAAGGTTGGCTAATAAGACATGGAGGTGACTTGAAGTTGTAACTAAGTTATAAGTGTAGTTATGAGAATTGTGAAGTAGTTTAACTCAGTTAAGTGAGTTAAGCCCAGTTGTACTAGTTGTAACTGAACTTTCACTAGTGAGAGTTCAATGAATTAATTATTAATTAATTCAAATCAATGAACTCACATGGAACTGAAGATTCACCATGGTTAACTACATGCATGTCAGATCTAGTGGAGACCCAGTTGAGATAATAAGTGAAAGGGATAGTTTGGCTATCAGTTGTGATTTGAGTGAAGTGCACTCATGCAATCACACATGCAGTGGATATGCTCATGAGCATGTGCAAACTAGGCAATTTGAATTCATTGTGAGAATTCTAA